>VDFB02109134.1:0-11320 GCA_007258455.2 Sequoia sempervirens | reverse complement strand
AGGAAAAGAGGGATATGAGTATGGAGGTGGGGTTGGTTACATTATTTTGAAATAGGTCAGGGAAGTATATGAATAAGTGTACAACTATATTGCATTCCATTGAAGCAATTTTATATCCATGTTGAATGATTTTCTTTTAGTTACAACAAATATAGTGAAAACTATATTTATTTGAACAAGCATTTTCAATTTCTTTGCATTACTTTAATATAAGGGATTTTGTCACACCTCAAGCCTTGAGTACATTACATAAAGGGATCACAATACCAAGTCCAAAACTAATAAAACTTATTCATCAAGATTTTTAAAACCAACTTTTTGGACCACACTTTGTGATCCATCATCAGGAAAAGGAAAAACAGTTACATTTTGACAATCACTATGGGCTTTGGAAATATCATGACTATTAAAAAAGAGGGGTTTGGCTGGGAAAAACAAATCCATAAAATGGTTTCATCAAGCTGCAAAGGTTGTGGAAGGGTAGTAGCTTCTAAAGATAAATCAAACTGAAGAGCTGCAAAATCCCCCAAAAAAGTTACCAATAAAGTTAATAGGTTGCAAAATTAAACCATATCTTTAGAGAATTCGCATAAGAAGGAAAAGTGTTGCAACATTAAAATGAATTTCTTGCAGATTATGCAAGTTTCTGAAGGAATTTTGCACAAAAAAATTGATGAATGAATTTAGAAGAAAGCCTACAATTATCTATTAAGTTCATATTGGAAATTTGTAAGTTTCAGAAAGAAGTGATAGAAAAGTCAAATTTCAAAGTAAACCTAAACATAGGATGTCAAACTTTGGAAAAATGAGTTATAGGAATACAATGTTATTGTGTACTTGAAAGTTCCAACTCTATATCAAAACTTAAGTATAATATCTTATTTGACATTTGAGAATCTAGGAAACTAAGAAACATGGTTGCATCACCATGAGTAAGAATAATTATGAAGTACAATTCAGGATTTGGGAATTTGAGAAACATAGGAATTCACTATATGGGAACTTGAGACACCGATGGGAGTTCAGTGTCATGTGTACATGAAAACTTCTAAAACCCAAATTCAGAAAAAGCTTCAAGATTCAAGAAACTAAGTAATTGGGATCCAACACCATCTGTACGGATAAGTACAATGATGTTATTAAAGGGAAGTCATGGGAATGGATAAATCCATGATTCTATTTCATTTTCCAGTTTGTTTCATTCATTTTTATCAAGTATGAAGGAAGATATTGTAATTTTATTGCAGACAAGTCAAAACCCCTGTTAGGGTAAACAATGGCTTTAGAATTTGTGTTTCTTCTACTTAATCTAGTGAAAGATCTCAATTTTTGGTGTGTAAACTCCTTGTTGCATATAGATTCATATTTCAAAGGTTATAGACCATAAGGTGAAGGCATATGTGCAAAGAGTTGAAGCTTTGAATGTAAATTTGTGTTTCAATCTGCTAAAACAGAGTTTTAAGAAGCCTAAGACCTAGGGTTTGCAAAAATACACGTGGAAAAGAACTTTTAATGGATTTTAAAGCTTTAGCAAGTCAAACAAAGGTTGTTTGAAGCATTGAGTAAGTGAGCTTGAACCTGGACATAGAAGATTCAATAAACCCTATTTAGTTCAAGCCTTATTAGGCCTAAATTGCTACGTGGACAATCATATTGGAGTTTGTTTTTTCAAATGAGCATATATTGATTTCTTGTTATGTTTTAGAACCCTATAAGGGGCATCCAAAATAATGACCACAGTCAGAAAAAGAGGTCTGCCACTCAGGTTGTTTTTGACAGTTCCCATAAGCATGGTTACAAGGAATGTTAATAGTCATTGAAGGTTTGTTTATCAAATCATTGAAGTTAAGTTCTTGGATTTTTAAATTAGTTTATTTATGTTGATTCAATCCTACTAAACCTACCCAAATGTGGAAATAGTTATCCTTAATATGAATGGTGGGAGAATTTTTGCACTCAGTGCCTAATCTTTAGAAAAGTGTCATCCAAGTTTTGAGCCAGCCATGTAGAACTTCAAGTTGTGAGTGCAATTGGACTATGTTTGAAAACATACACTCCAAAAGTGCAGTAGGTTGTTAATGCAAAGGTTCAATGACCTTGTATATATGCATTACAACATATTCCTCCACCATAAGAGAGTTTTAGCAACAAATGAAGATTTATCCCCCATTAAGTTGGAGTATGATTCTCTATTTGATTAGATCTCTGAGGATAGAATGGTTGCACTTTCTTTTCTGACATACTCAAAGGGGTGCATGGTCCAATAACTTGAAGCTAATGTTGGCTGAGTGGCTTCTCTCAACCTTAGTTTGATTTTTTATGTATTTTTTTGCTAGTACCATTAGGATGGATTTTGAAATCCATTGTTTGTGATGTGTACCAAAAAAACAATTTTAAGGATATCAAAACAATTTTTCTTTTGTATTAGAATCCAAGTATATTGTTCACGTCATTTTTTATTTATTTTGTTTTCTACACATGTATGGTAGATCCAACTGATTATTTTGTGTGTGTCTGAATTTATTTTGATATGAGATGCAATATAGTTAGTTTTTTATTAAATTCACTATTTTTTAATGATTTTTTTGGTTTTCCAAGTCTACACTAAATTTTTGCACCAAATATGAGTCCAAGGAAAAAAATGGCTTGTCAATTCTATGAGTCCACATCTCAACACAATGGCCATAACCCTTGGCAATGATTTACAAAGCTTCAACTAAAGCATCATATTGCAAACATAGAAAACAAAGTTTTTTGTTTTAATGTAGCAAGAATAAATGAATATTTTATAAAACTTGAGTGTACCTAATGATACAACCTGAGCAAGTTGTATGAATGAAGGCATGTGTAATCAATAGAGAAGAAAAAAGTTTGAGTCTTTAAGGGGGAGAATTTTATGCCTTTTTGAACAACATATAAGATAAATGAGAAAAATAAGACCCTTGTGGGCTTCCACAAGGAAGATCTCATACACCAAAATAGTATCCCACTTGGTAATCTTCAAAACTACCCTAAACTTTACAATCATCTAATGTAAGAATATATCCTATAGAGCATAAGAAACATAAAAATAAATCTTATTTCAATCATCCAAAATCCAAGATTTGAGTTTTTTAAGATGAACATGGAAGGTACAATTAAAAAAGGAACAAGAAATTTTTAAAAAGAATTGTATGATTGTCAACAATAGATCCTATAAAATGTATTTATTATGACAAAGATAACAAACAAATAGGGAGAGGAGCAAAATTACTTTGATACACCAAATTAGTTTCCCACTTGGGAATGACCTTCAAAACTACCCTAAACTTTACAATCATCTAATGTAAGCATATATCCAATTATAGCATAAGAAACATAAAAATTAAATACCTGGCTTATTTGGATCAGCATAAGGGAGTGAATGAACTCGCTTTCCACCTGTACTACCATTTGGATCCACATGCTCAAAAGACACATCTGTAAGTTCTCCAGAGACCTG
This sequence comes from Sequoia sempervirens, assembly GCA_007258455.2. Taxonomy (NCBI): domain Eukaryota; kingdom Viridiplantae; phylum Streptophyta; class Pinopsida; order Cupressales; family Cupressaceae; genus Sequoia; species Sequoia sempervirens. Next base: position 7,839 of record VDFB02109134.1, on the reverse strand, counting down.
CACAAAGTAATTGCCATTCCTATCTCCTTTGTACAAAAGGCTAATGGATAGAAATTAAAACTATGCTAGACCTATTATAGCTTTATCCCATAGTTGTTAAATGCATTCCCCAACTCTAGGAAAACACCATACAACCAACTAAAAATTAACACATGCAAACATAATAAACATGAAATTTGCAGAGTCTATGATATACTAAACAAGCTTCTGGTAAAAATAACATTTAATATCATTAACAATCCATATCATAGTCAGTGATCCATCATCAAGATTAAAGAAAATTATCCTAATGATGGGTCACAGAGTGTGATCTAGAACATTGATGAAATTAAATGTACAATTTTTTTTACCAGAATCTTGTTACAAATGCAAACAACACATATTCAGCCCATTTGGGCATATCTAGCAAGGGCATACATTACAAAATAACCTATATATACTATATAAATGCTTTTATTTATTTTACTGTTTTGAAATAAATCAGCACTAATGGTAAGCTCCAATGACAATTTCAAAAAATATGGATGACAACAAAGTTACATACCAGTGTTGTAGCTTGTAGTGGTTCAAAAAGATTATGGTTAATGTTTTCCTTTGAATTCTCAATGCCTATAACAAAACTCCTTAGCCAAGCTCCAATTAGGTTTGCCAACCATAAACATGCAATAACCCATCATGTACTTAGGAATGAAGTTATATTTCAATTCAAGCATTGTAAAACATGAAATAACAATGAAAAACATGAGATAATGGAGTTTAGTCCCTTCATTACAAATAGGTCATGAATATGACCTCTACAGTGTGAGATTTCAGTGAGTCTATGTTCAACATCATCTTGTTGAATCTGCCCTATCTTAGGAACACATTCTTTAACCTTCACTACATCTGTAAATTTAGGCTTTTCACATCCTAAAAGATCTAACTGCCTGCAATTCTTCTACATGCTACCATCTATTGGATTTGACATGTTTTCAAAGGCCTTTGCAACCATACAAGAAGAGGTAAATTGAGGGGATCCTGCATTTCTGAGAAGCATAGTGGACTTCAAAAGGCCTGTGTACTTCCAAGAACCATTTCCTCCAGATTTCTTCCATTCATGGCCATTCATGGTAAGATTTCAAAGCCAAAATACAACCTACGATTTTTGTTGTAAAACCTAGTTGCAAGAAGAAACAACAATATTAGACAAAAGTATAGAGAACTAATTATTTAGAATCTAATAATATTGGAATGAGCATGCTCACTTGTTCTAAATCAGAAGCTTCAAATGTTGGCAACTTTAACTCCTCAATAGCTACAAGAAAATTTCTGACATTCTCAAAATATTGATAAGTATATAAAGGTTGGCCTTTAGGACAAAGTGATGGAATATTTTTAACCAAATGCTTTCCAATTATGTAGACATTATCATCATGATTATCAGCATAATAAAGCAGAAAAGCAAGAAGTCAATTGGAAAATTATGAAATGTTGATAAATGAAATTAACTAGCTAATGTCAACAACATGCTCCCACCTTTGGCACTGCTCCTGGTTGAACCTTATTGATTAAGCTACACAAAATAAGTCCATTTCTTAGACACATACGAAACTCCTCCTCAGAGGGTTCACATGGCATGTCTGAAGGTTGTGCCATGCTCATAATCCATGCTGCAGCTAGAAACCTTTTGCTTGCTGTGAAATGGTATACAGAAAAAGAACTCATTATAACTTAGAATCCCAAGAGGAACACATTTCCTTTGCTATAAACACCCATAGCAATGTATAGATATTGTGATGTGAAAAGAATCAATAATATAACTATGAAAAGTTTTGATGGACTAAGTAAAAAATAAAATTTAAACTATAGCACACCATTCTCATCAAAATATAACACTGTACCAAAAATGGCAGAACTAATCAATAATCTGGCAATAGACCAAAGATGTAAAGTAATGTATTATTTAATACAAATGGACAATGTATCCATAAATTGATGATGACTATTACAGCTACCATTGGTCACATGGCTTGAGCTTTCCCAATAAATCTATGACAGGTTGCCAATGATGACTATTACAGCTGCTATTGGTCACAGGGCGTGCAAACTATCTTGCTTCAAATCATGATTATAGCAAATAAACATTCCAACATTTCATGCACTAGTCTGAGTTTGTTTCTGACAGTCCCCATCCCTACACCACTTTTAGGCTATCCCCAAAAACTGGTATATTGGTGTCTGTGGCATCCCCAAAAACCGGCATCTTTGACTGCTATCCTTGAAGCATGTCTTGTCATCCCCTTCCCAGAAATGCTATGCAATATAACAAAAAAATTATGTGTGTGTGTGTGTGAACACAGGTATATGTAAAATTTTAGAAGCCTAATTGTACATGACATCAAGATTCAAGTTTAAACATAAACACAATGCATCAAATTGGAGATCCAATGCTCAATATTCATTGATTCAAAAAAAGCAGCAAAAAAAAAGTCATTGCTTTCATTGAAAATTTGAAGTATATAATGACAAAAGGCCCAAAGGCTACAAAATGTCCAACAAGAGGCATGCCAGTAAGATTATAGATATACAAATATACAACTAGACCTCCTATAGTTGAGCTTTATCTGGGCTGTCACTATCAAAATTGGCCTCTACCTCAGAACCAATTCCTATATAAAATTGTGATTCGTCCAAGGAGACATCAACCAATAGTGGATGCAAATAGAACTATGAGTTAGTTCTAGGGAAAATTTAGAGTTTGATAAGGAGTGTGGAGGGCCCACTAATAAGGGGAATGAGGCTAGTTTGTGCCCCCTCCCCCTCAACTACTCTTTTCTTCATTCTTATGTTTAACTATTTTCTTTCAATTAAAAAATTACGACACCATGGAGATACGAGGTCATCCCTGTGGCAGTTGAGGGGCATCTTGGATGTCCCAGGTCATCCTAAATATAGCCAAGTGTTCAGTGATTGTGATGCATCCAAAATTACATGCCCTGGTAGGGACATCCCATGCTGTCCTTGTGTCCCATGATCATCACCGAGGACAGATCTGAGGAAATAGGGAAGATAGATCCCCATGTAACACATTTTTTCCAAATCGTGACATCAAATTTTAGTTATGCCACTTTGTAGGCCTCCATAGTGTCCAAAAAAAAGAGCAAAAAGAAATTTGATTAATAGCCACAAATTACCAAAGTAGGAAGTGGCTCAAGGAACTTTATGGGCACAATTGATCTCCTTGATTTGAAGATGTGATCCACTTACTCATATGTCCTTAGAACAGATCTTATCATAAATTTGTATGCATCTCACAACCCAATCCATACTTTACAATTCCTCTTACATTCAATGTTCCCAAATGTTGTTTAATGAAAAGGATCTTGTGAGGCTAGGATGGCAAATACAAATAATTCAGTAAGAAGAATATGACAAATACTGTTTACATTCTGATAAATACCAGGAATTCACTCAACAGGGTAGTAGAAAGTCCATATTTGAATGTTAGATCCACTCCCCTACACTTACGTACAAATAAAATATTACTATTTTAGTGAAAAGCTCCAAAAACCAAAATATTGAATCTTGCCTGTTAAAATCTCCAACTCGTAATCTGTAAGATGCTTGCACATGCTCTGGTACAAGCGGCCCACTCAATACTTTACGACCTTGTGTTGAAGCAAAGATTCCATCCTCAAGAAGCTTCTACTTTCTATCATCATTCTTAAACTTCTCTACATTACCTTTCTGGATTTGCATATCCTATGTTCTACCAGATTCAAACTTGGTATATTGGCATTCCTTCCATGTTGGGCTATCACACTGATCATCATCAATGATATCAAATTTCCCTCTACAAAATTTACATTGAAAAAACCTTATAACTTCAGTTATACTTTGTAAACTAGTCATTACTCTATTGAAGCTTAGAACCATTAAGATCTCTAATTTTAAAACCAATTTTAGTTACATCCTCTAATCCAAAATGTATTCTTTAAATAATGGCTACAAATCTAATTAAAAATGATTATAAATCAAAATTATAAAGTAGTTATAATATCAACAAACAAACCATATGTAGATATTATTTGTCCAAAGGAAACTCAAAGATCCCACTATTGATACAGATTATTACTCTATTTGGCTTCCACATAACTTATTATTTATTAAAAAAATGGAACCATTGTGCTTGTATTATCCTCAAAATAAAATGAAAAGAAATTGATAGCTTGAAAACAAAAATTCCATACTAGAGACCATTTAGACACCGAAGTGGTAAAGTAGATGTCAGAGATCCTAGCTGAAAGCATGTCACATGGCCTCCATCTTGTAAACTTGGTGGTGTTACAAAAATGTTTTGTGGCCTCTAGATTATCATTTTCAATTAACAAAATGATAATCTTTACACATTCATAACCCAATTATCAAGTGTCAAGGGGTAAAAACTCTCTTCCGTAAAAGTATTTGATTGTAGCCTTCTATTTCAAAACTATTACCTATTAGTTATGGTAAACAAGCCCCCCTACCTTTTCAGCAGTCTCATCTTTATGTGTGAGGGGGGACACGACAGATTGAATATATGATGGTTTATCAATTTGGTCCTTGTTTTTCTTTGTTGGAATTTGAGGCTCTGCCTCATATTTTGTGGCAGAAATTTTGTCATCATCTTTAATCTATGTATAAGGCAACAAAATTAGACCAAGGTATGGACATAGAATAAGAAAGACACAAAAAGTATCTTATCAATACTTAAATATATATCAATACAATGAAAGCAAACATGCATTACTACACCAGACTTCCCACTTAGTTGTCAGGAGGACTGTATATTCCATACCAGAGTAGCTTGAGCTTTTAAGTCCTCGAGATCGAAGTTCCAAGCATTGATCCCTTGCTTGTACTCATTCTAAATTCATAAAATAAGATGACAATTTAGCAAAGAAGAATTTTAATAAATCTTTATAATTATGCTAACTCTGATCCAGTTTCTCTTCAAACTCATATTTGCATTTGCGAATGAATAAACACCTTTATACATGTCCAATCAGTAAAAGTTTTCTACAGAATTCTCATTTGCAAGACTTTGGTATGAAATATTTGGATTAGATCATAATATTGAACTTGAAAAATACATATAATATGCTTAAACTATAACTAGAACACTAATAGAGCACAACAAAATTAGTAAAATACACATTAAATCAGTTCAACATAGTGATAAAGCATGACAAAACTTGAAGAGTACAGATAAACTATCAATGGAATAGAGTGAAAGAGCAATGAATGATCTCCACAAGAATAACAAATTAAAATCTAATTTACCAAAAAGAAGTATGGGAAATGCTAAAAAAATTTGTGGCCTGCATGCAAGAGGGTTGGAGGAACAAGGGTAGAAACAAGTTGGGTTAGTTTAGGTTAAGTTTTTCCTATTTTCATTTAAAGTTTCCTAAGGGACTTCTCCAAGGAGAACCAGATCTTGGATACCATCAAGAACTGATATGGGTACAGGAGAGAGTAGGGGTGGTTCTGAAAAATTAGGTACCGAAGATGGCATATTTTTTACCCCCAATTGTATATAACTTATTAACACTTAAACAGTGGAAGTGGGAAGTGCATCTCCAAACACTTGGGACTCATCTCGTGTGGAAGAAAGGTTGGGGACAGTTAAGAAGTCTCCAGAACTGCCTATTTTTTTCAGGAGACATCCCTAAAAATTAAAAAAAAAAAACTATAAATTTTGATATGGAGTGTGGAGGGCCCACTAATAAGGGGGATGAGGGTAGTTTGTGCCCCCTCCCCCCCACCAACTCTTTTCTTCATTCTTATGTTTAACTATTTTCTTTCAATTAAAAAATTATGACACCATGTAGGTACGAGGTCATCCCTGTGGCAGTTGAGGGGCACCTCTGCCACCTCATCTTCTTGCCTTTTTGAGTTGTTAAGAAGCTCCTCCAAACTAGCCCTAATCTCATTGTTTTCCACTCACCAATAAATCAGGGAGGCTATTTAAATCTATACACCCTAACATGTTCAAGTGTTGCAGCTGTGACAGGTTTCCAATGGAATTAGAGATCTTATTTAAATGTACACACCCTTCTATATTCAAGTGTTGCAGCTGTGACAGGTTGCCAAATGAATCAAGGAGATTATTTAAATGTTCACACCCTTCTATGTTCAAGTGTTACAGTTGTGATAGGTTGCTAATGGAATCAAGGAGGTTATTTAATCAGGGAGCTTATTTAAATGTCCACACCCTTCTATGTTCAAGTGTTGTGTTGCAGTTGTGACAGGTTGCTAATGGAATCAAGGAGGTTATTTAAACCTTTAAAATTTCCTATTATATTCAAGTGTTGCAGCTGTGAGAGGTTGACAATGGAATTGGGGAGGTTATTTAAACCTCTACAACTTTCTATTTTCAAGTGTTATAGATGTGACAGGTTGCCAATGGAATCAGGAAGGTTATTTAAACCTCTATAGTCTTCTATGTTCAAGTCCTCCAGCTGTGACAGGTTGCCAATAGAATTAGGGGGGTTATTTAAACTTTTACACATTTCTATGTTCAAGTGCTACAGCTGTGACAAGTTGCCAATGGAATGAGGGAGGTTATTTAAATCTATACACCCTACCATGTTCAAGTGTTGCAGTTGTGACAGGTTTCCAATGGAAACATGAAGTTTATTTAAACGTTCACAACCTTCTATGTTCAAGGTTGTAGCTATGACAGGTTGCCAATGGGATCAAGGAGGTTATTTAAACCATGACAATATTTTAGTTTCAAATGTTGCAGCTGCAATAGATTGTCAATAGAATCAAGGAGGTTATTTAAATCTTTGAAACTTCCTATAATGTTCAAATGCTACATTTGTGATAGGTTGACAATGGAATCAGGGAGGTTATTTAAACCTCTACAACTTACTGTTTTCAAGTACTGTAGATGTGACAGGTTGCCAGTGGAATAAGGAAGGTTATTTAAACCTCTACAATCTTCTATGATCAATTGTTGCAGCTGCGACAGGATGCCAATAGAATCAAGGAGGTTATTTCAACTTTTACACCCTTCTATGCTCAAGTTTTGTAGCTGTGACAACTTGCCAATGGAATTAGGGAGCTTGTTTAAACCTCTACAGTCTTCTATGTTCAAGTGTTGCAGTTGTGACCAGTTGCCAATAGAATCAGGGGGGCTATTTAAACTTTTACACATTTCTATGTTCAAGTGCTACAGTTGTGATAGGTTGCCAATGGAATGAGGGAGATTATTTAAATCTATACATCCTACCATATTGTAATGCCCCGCCTTAAATAATAACCTAAGTAAGAATGTTGCAATTGTGTGTAAAGGTGTAATAATTTTTTTTTTTTAAAGTTTAATTATTAAGTTAATTAGTTGCATACATTCATTAGGCTATGCGACGTTACACTACTTTGAGTTTCCATAAGTGACTTAAGTATTTCGCATTGCACATATTGATAACATAAAGATAAACATTGCATAAGATTTGTACTCTTTATTCAAGATAGCATAAAGTACAAATTTATTTCATTCATTGCATTTGATAAGTTATACAATACTCATCCATCTGATGAGGTAGATCAATAATGATTACAATTACAAGAGTTCACCTCACAACATTTGAGGGATGTTTTACAATATACAATGATGTAATATACAAAAGTTTTCCAAGTGCGAGCTCTCCATCCATGAAGCTCTCGATGTCACGATCAAATTGGGGACCCAACGGAATAAGGTGCACGTTCCACCCAACCATGTGGTACCCGTAGGTCCACCCCCCGTGCTAGGAGATAGTAATAAGGTTACCTAGACCTAATCTACTAACCCTAGACACTAGTACAAACAATCTA
>VDFB02109133.1:0-13027 GCA_007258455.2 Sequoia sempervirens | reverse complement strand
AAGTTTGAATGTTTTGGTTCTAAGTTTTCCATACTGTGCAAATTATCAAAATTTCATGGCCATCTCAAAAAACACAAAAGGAGTTGATGATTCATGACCATGAATGAGTATCAAAAGACCCAATATATCACCCTCTATGAACTCTACCCAACCATATGGCCAACACAAATTCACATTTACATGGCTTCCTATCCTTGATCAATAAGGGAATATTAGGGTTTCAAAATAAACACATGTAAACAAATTCCTTAGTGATGCAAAGACAAAAAAGAATCAAAATATACCACAAAATGAAATCACATGAGAATTTAAATAGTCACAAAAATAAGATTGAGCCCTAGTTTTGATTCAACTATCTATTTCCCATCTGTTAAACCACACATGGCATGCTAAATGTAAGTGTTTATTGATGCCCTAAATCAAGTTCATCAAATATCAAATCACTAGGATACATTCTCATCAATTATTCATTTTTCTAACCTTAGTTTGTAGAGTATATACACATGTATCACGATGCCCTAGTTTAAACACACTTAAATGTAAATGAAAATTCAAAATAAAACACTCTAAAATGTGAAGAAAAACATGACCAAATAAAAAATGACATCAAATCAACCATGCATTCATCCACAAATCCAAATAGAAAGGGATTTAGGACCCTACCTTTGATCTTAAACGTGAAAATACGAAAGCGAACCAACAACCAAACCCTAGGCACCAACGTGGAATCCATGCACAAAAATCACTGAAATCCTAGCTTCAATTCGCATCAAGCACTCCACTCTTCAAAAGCTCAACCTCTCAAAAGATAATGACAAAGAAATGAAGAAATAATGTAAAAATAAAGTTCAATTTTGCTTAATCTATTGCCATTAATGCCTTTGTATGCATTGCAGAGTGCATTAAACTCTTGACTTGACAATTTCTGTAGCACCAGGAAATCCACCCCTATGCAAAATTCATGATGAGAGGTGTGTTGGGAAATCTAAAAGCTCATGGATTTAGCGATAAGAGGAACCCTCAAGAAATCCACATCAACCCAAAATCTGCGATGAGACAACGATCGAGAAATCTGAGGTGTCATGGAATCCAATCGAAATAAAGGCTTGGGGAATCCAAAAGGCCAAGGATTCCCCAAACTTGAGCCAAACTTAGCATTAAGGAAATTTAATGTTGTCTCTCAAATTTACTTGAACATGAAACTCAATGTTGCAAACTTACTCACCTCTAAAATTTTGGCAATCATTATAGGCTCAAAAGGTGATATTATCAAAATTCAAAGGACCTATCCCTTAAGGAGAAAAGGAAAAATCTAAAGTGGAAAACAAAAAGAGGGGGTCCATGCTTTTAGTGGGGCATGTGTGTGAAAGACACAACAAATGGCGACTCTATCAGGGAAATGCTTCAAAGCATTTTGATGACAAATAGGAATCATGAACCCATAATCTCTAGTTTAAATCCTCGCATTAGGTCAATATTAAGCAAAGGATCAAAACCATTGGGAGATCTAGTACTTCATTTACTAAAAATCCAAGTGTGTGCACACATATTCATTTCCCTCCTTTGGATGACCGCAGGAACCTATGGTCTGTCATGCTAAGCTATGTGAATGATTCTACTTCAAAAGCATCCAGGACATTGCTTCACTACCAGTCAGGCATCCATAGCCCCGACGAGGTTATCACTATGATTATCTTGAACATAGCTCTACTTCCAGTCAAGCGTCCATAGCTCTAGTAGAGTTATTCGAATCCCCCTAAAAGTTGAAATTTCTTACTTTTCCTGATGTTCTCTTTCTTTTTTATTTTTTCTTTTCTTTTCTTTCTCTTTTCTCATTTTCAACCCATGAGTAGTGAAGCTCACAATCAAGGCTGAGAATCACAATGGTGCTGAAGTAGAAATCTAATATTTTTAACTTAACATAACTCCACATAGGAACCTACAATAACCCCTGGATTCTTAAGATGTAAAAGATATAAGATTTCAGAATATTTCAAACTAGATCAAACCAATGAATTATCATACCTTCAGATCATTTGACACTAACAGAGGAAAACTACCGTCCATACTAGAAATATGGTTAGTGTTTATCAAAGAAATACTCAAAATAGTCCCAAGTAGAAATAGATAAATACATTGTTGTTAACATTCCCAAAAGAAAATAGAGGGAACCTAAACCAACAAAGCAAAAATGAGAGCAAACCTACACTAATTAAAGTAGGAAAGAAAAGGCAAACCAAAAGCAAACTAGCCTAAGGAAACTAACATATAACAAGCCACCTAACTAAATATGTACAAGGATGAGCTACAACAACTCAAGAAAGGAAATAATGCTTAAATTACTACCCATTGATAGGCAAAGGGACATCCTCTCTAGTGAGAGTCTTTAGGTGAAATGCATTATCTCCCAAGATCTCAGAGATCTAAAAGGGGCCAAGCTAGAGCTTGTCGAATTTTCCATGTTCCTCCTTTCTTTCGCGAGCCTTATCTAAATATAAAACTAGGTCAGCAATCCTAAAGCCCTTGACTTTTGCGTGCCAATCAAACCATCATTTCACAACACCCTGATGCTTAGCAAGTTTTTCAATCGCTTCATCTCGTTTCTCCTCTAAATGGAGAAGTTCAGCCATACGAGGTTCAATCATTTCCCCTTCATCATAATATTCATTAATGAAATATAAAGTGGGGATCCTCAATTACATGGAAAAAATAGGTTCTTGGCCATAGACTAGATGGTATGGGGAGGTTCCTAAAGCATCCTTCTAATGAGTATGATCTTCCCAAAGAGCAAGCCATAATTGGGTATGCCAATCCTTTAGGTTCTTATGAAGAAGTTTATGAATGACCGTTAGTAGATTCTTATTTGTTGATTCATCCAATCCATTCCCATGAGGGTAATAATTAGAGGTGAACTTCAGTATGATCCCATAATCAAAAGCCCACCCAATTTTTTTTAAAGATGCAAATGTAGGGCCATTATCACAAACAAATGTGAATGGACAATCAAAATGAGTAATGATGTAATATTCCAGAAATTTAATAACAACATTGGTTGTACATTACTTACATGGGATCACCTTTGTCCATCTAGTGCAGCAATCAATTGTGGTTAGAATATACCTGTGACCTACATAAGATGGTGGGTTGACTGATGAAATATAGTCCCTATTGCACAAAGGTACACACCTCAGCTACCGATTGTAGTGGAACAACAACACACTTCTCTTTATTGGTAGCAGTCTGGCATGTGTGACAGGAACACACATGTACATGGACATATTTGAACAATGTTAGCAAATGGTACCTAGCTCGAAGGATCTAATTTTTAGTTGAAGCTGAACCATGACCAGTTCCAAATTTATCATGGAATTCATTCAACACCCGAACTGCTTCTTACTTCCCAAGATATCAAACATAAATAACCTCATGATTCTTCTTCTATAATATGGCTCCTTTCAGCATATAATTTTTGTTTTTTAAGTGTAAATATTGCCTCTACATAGAATTCAGGTATGTCAGACACTTTTGATTCAGTATACAGTACACAATATCATCATACTAGTCATCAGGAGAGACATCTTCAAGATTATATTGTTGTGTTGTGAGATTTGGATTGAATTCAACCATTGTACGAGTCAGTGCTTGTACTATAACCAACTTCATAGGTTGTATTTTCATTTCATACTCCTACAACATTGTCACCCATTTAGCCCGTCTTTCACCCAACTCATTCTGCATCAGTAGGATCTTGACAGTTGGGTCTAGAAAAATTGTGAACACCTTATTTCTCAAGATGTAGTGCTTGAACTTCTTAATGCCCTAGACCAATGCATAGGCTTTATTTTCAACACTTGAGTAACATAGTTCAACATCCTTTAGTGGAGCACTCATGAATGCAATGGGGTGTTCATATCCTTGATCTTTGTTTTGCATTAACATACTTGCACATGAATGTTCTGAAGCAAAGGAATATATGTAAAATGGGCTTGGAGTAATTTTGACTAACTAAAACCCGGGCCTCAACTATTTCCCATTTTATCTCCTCAAAATCCTACTTTTCTTCAGGTGTCCATTCCACTTTAGCATCTTGCTTTAACATCATGTTCAATGGCTTCACAATCTCAAAAAAAAACCATTGATAAATTTCCTGACAAAATTAATCTTACCGAAGAATGATTTCATTTCCTTTTTGCTCACAGGAGGTTGGATTTTCAATATGGCCTGAATGCACTCGGGTTCAATGGATATTCCATTATCTAAAATGACATGCCCCAACAACTTTCCCTCTGTTACTCCAAAAATGTATTTCTTCGGATTCAATGAAACACCAAATGCTCTACACTTTTGAAACACTTGGCATAGGTCTGAGATGCGATCACCCCTTTTCTTTGAAAACACTATTAAGTCATCCATGTAAGTGATAATACACTTTCCTATCAAATATTTGAATGCAATATCCATCACTCATTGGAACATTGCTCCAACATTGATAAGATTGAATGACATCCTTCTATATACAAAAGTACACTATTTTGTAGTGAATGTTGTCTTATGTCTATCTTCATATTGGACCATGACCTAATTATAACTCAAGTACCCATCAAGGAAGGACATAATTTGAGAACCATTAACAATCTATAGCACCTTGTCCAATGATGGCATTAGATAGTTGTCTTTTTTTGATGCATGATTCATATTTCAGAAGTCCACACACGTTGGATTTCACCATTCTTTTTCTAGACTGGTACCAAATTTTCCACCCATGTGGAGTGTCTAACAAAAAAAATGATGCGAGTAGACAACAACTTCTTCACCTCCTTAAGAATAATAGGTTCAAGCAATGCATTTATAGGTCACTCTCTTTGCTTGAAAGGATTCACATCAAACTTGAGTGGGATTGTATGTGTGATAATTGATGTGTCATACGTCTTGAGATCCTCATAACTCCATGCTATAATATCCTGATATACATGTAATGCATAAATTATTCCTTTCTTCTCCTCTAGGGTGTAAAATTCATTGATAAAAACATTCTTCACATCTTCTGTAGTACCCATATTATGTGTACACTGATTATCTATTGACTCCTTGTCTGTTGATTTTGATCTCTTATCCGATCAAAGCCAAATATCATTTCTAACTACACCATACCTAAGGGAATAGTATTTTTCTTCAAATTAATGACCCCTTCCATGTTTAGTTCTACCTCCTCTGGTTCCACTTCATCAATGATTTGAGAAGAAAAAACATTAAAATTGGTAATGAAATCTAATATGTGTTTGTCATCCTCAAACACCTAAAAGTTGGTCATGTTGTTAGGAACTAATGGAGTAGGGGTCAGCTCCACCGTGAACTTCTTTAGTCCAAACAATAACAGAGGTTGTAAGGTACTAGCTGCTTGAGCTAGTGCATCTATGGTTTGATTCTTACAATAGGGAATCAACTAAATATTAAATGCATCAAACCCCTCTATCAAGACCCATATTCTATGCCTATAATTGGTCAACCTCCTATCATGCCATGAATATTGTATTCTAACCTAATTTATGACTAATGTAGAATCCCTAAATACTTGTAATGCCTTGAATTTCTTTCATAGTGTCAATAATAATCCATGCACCAATGCCTCATATTCTGCTACATTATTTGTGCAATGAAATTGTAACCTATGTGCTACAAAGAAAGTCCTACCAGTTAGACCGATCAATTCCAAACCTGCACCAACTCCTTGCTTTGATTTGGAACCATCAAAACACAGAGTCTATAACTTGGTTGGGCATGTACCTTTTGAATTTACATAGCAGGCTTTGTCTCTGGATTACTCAGTTGCTCAAGTTCTGGCTTACCTTGAACTTTCTACTCCTCAATATTAACCTTTGTTGGGCTGATTTTCCTTTTGATTTCATCTATAATAGTTTGGAAAAGGAAACATTCAAATTTAGAGTGAAAGGCATCATGCATTGTGCACCAACTAGGTAATAACAACTCATTAAAGTCCATTCTACCACCAAGGCTGACTTGGTCTTGCACACACTTCTTCATAAACTCTTTGAAAGTTTCAAACAATCTAATATTGCCATCAACTTAAGGATCTTTATCATCAAACTCAATGGCCACTTTTGCATTGCTAAGAGTTTGAGTTAGGTTGGTACATCTCGTAGCATTAAAACCTCCTTTGTTCCTTCTTCTATGTCTACAATTTCCATAGGGACAAAATTTCCCAATTTGATTTCTGAAAAACAACACCTCATTCATTTTGTTGTTGTATTTAGTAATCATGAATTTCATTTGTGGCTCATGATCTATATGAATCTAATTCAAAAATCCTTTCCATGGCAACCACATGTGAGAGTGCTTAGTAGAAATATAGCCATTGAGTGCTCTTGTGAAGTCCCTACCCAAGATCATTCCATATACATCAAGGATATCTGCTACCTGAATATTAATTACCTATTGTACTTTTAGATTTGAGGCAACTTGCATGGTAATTCTATTTAACTCTCCAACCACACTTACTTCTATCTTATCCAATTGAGTGACCTTTCATTTGGATGGAGTGGGAGTAATACCTAACACTTTACATACTAAGAATGGCATAATGTTTGTGGAAGCTCCTAAATCTAACAAACAATTGTGTAAGTTCTTTCCAAACAAATGAATGGTCAACAAGAAAGGAGGTGTCTCGGGCCTTCCTTGAAATATACTTACTAGAGTTTCTACTTGAGAAACTTGATTCTTATCCCTCTACTTGCCCTTATCTTTGGTTTGTACTTGACTTTGGACTTTAGCAAGTTGTTTACCTTGAACCTTGGCTAGTTGTTTTTCTTGGCTCTTCCCTATGTTCTCTCTAATCACTGTCAGTAGTGTTGAATGTAACTTTCTTAGCAGTATCTTGTGAAGAATTTGGAGGCACAGTCTCATTTAGAGACCTAAAAAATTCATTCCTAATTGTAAGCACCCTTAATAATTAAAAATAAAAAAGAGCAACCTTTACCTTTTTCAACTCCTCTGCAACGTACTCTCCCATTTGATCAACATCAACTTCAACTTGGCTACTCCTTGTGAGATCAGGTTGTCCACCCTTAGTAAAATATTGGGTTGGAACCTTGGGAAAGGTGGGATTGTTGCTCATATTGGGATCCAGAGGTATGTTTTAGTTGTTTGGTGGTATGGAATTAGTGAATGGACCACCAACCTTCCTATTTTGCAAATTGTAAGGTGTTGAGCACTGGTGAAACGTATGAACTTATTCTTCCTTTTGATATTCTTCATCTCTAGGACCATTTCCAATAGTGTTAAACAACTGAGATAGAGTCTCCTCATTACATACATTTTCTATTTTGGTACCATCTCCAACAAATTCCTCCTCGGTTTGATTCTCTTCATCTCGAGGAAAAGGGGCCTGATTCAACACCATGACTGAATCATATCATTTTGAGGGTACAATATCACGTCTACTTGGATTGTCATTACCAACAACATTCCACACCTCCATTTGAAATATGGCAATAACATTCTGAAACTCTGAACAATCAAGCTCATAATGCTTGGTGTTATGAATTCTAAACCATCCAAACAAGGCAACCTCAACCAAGTACACTCCATTAGATGATTTTTTAGGGTTGATAGGTGGATCAAGTGGTGTTGGAAGCCCTCCATTGTTGGGCCTTGTGTTCCATGTTTTTTTTTTAATCTTGGGGCTTCCCGTCTTTCAAAAAATTTCCCAGAACTTTGGCCTGGATCCTGATTATCACGATTGTAGTTGGATTGAAAATTATTCTGTGAGGCATGCAATGGATTATTCTAGTTCCTCAAATAGGTAACCCCAGTAGTTAGCTTCTTCACTTGCTCAACCATCTCATTTATTCACTCTTTTTCTATTGTATTTTATGCTGGGACAAAATTTTGAAGATATTCAGGGTGTGTTGTGAAAGAATTTTGTTGATAAGAAGGCACCTCAAAATTTTGTAGATATGATGGTTTATTGGAATTCCAAGGATAAGTTGGTGGATTAGAGCTTTACAAGTAACCAGGAATTGATGGAGTTTGATTTAATGGAGGGACTGGGTGTGGTATTAATGGCAATTGAGGCACCTGATTCAACAAAGGAGTTTGATTGGCTAAAGCTTGATTCAAACCTTGAACTTGTCCATGATTTGCGGTTTGACCTAGTTGTGTATATGTTAATTTGTTAATCTAAATGAACACAAAAACACACAATTGATAGAACTTTAAACTAAAGAAAGCTGAAATGTAATTGAAATAAAACAGAAATTTCTTCAGAAGCGTTCCATCTTTCTCTATCTCCAGAGATTTGTTCGAAGCTGCTGCTCTCAGATTGTGTAAGCTCAGCTTCTCCAAATGGTTGTCTACAGAATGAGTATGCAAAAGAAGGAGCTTCTATATGTTGTATGCTAATGAAGGTGAGAATGCTGACGGATATGGACAGGGGCTGTGGATTATGCACAGGGGTTGTAAATGAAGTATGCTATGATATGAAATAGATACACCATGATTCTATACTATGCTATGCTATGCTATGATGCTTGAATACTATGAATGCTAAAAAGGCTTAATGCAAATTGACTATAATTTTCTTACTGAAAGCTTCTATATGATTTGAAGGACCTGATAGTCTTATTTATAGTTTTTCTCAGGCAAAATCCTGGCTAGCAAGAATCAACGGCTGTGGGATTGTCTGGTAAAATTGAAAGGTGAGAGATGGAGAGGTTGAGAAGAAGATGGAAGAGGTTGAGAGGTTGGAGAGAAGGATGGATGCCTGTCTTCAACCCACGGGAACAAGCCTACACAGAAACAGAGGAATTTAATTTTTCTGTTTCGGCAGTTTGTTTCACGGCTGTTGAAGATAATCCCCAAATTAATTAAATAAATAAATTTATTTAATTTCATTTATTGAATTTGATTTTTGATTTTAGCACTATAGAAGATTTAATTAAATATTTTGAAATATTTAATTATGATATGACTTTAGAAGAATTTATTAAATATTTAGAAATATTTAATTGCAAATGGATATTAGAAGAATTACATTAAATATTTAGAATATTTAATGATGAATGAACATTTAGAAGAATATAATTAAAGAAGAATATTTAATCTTTATTTGAATAAAATATCCAAGCCAAGATTAAATGATAATTAATATAAATAAATCGTAATGTTTATTTAATTAATTAAAAGATGGATAAGAAAAGATGATTAAATAAACTTATTTATTTAATCAAAATGAAAGAGTGAACAATATAAATAAATTATTTAAATTTATTTATACGTAGATTGAATTCAGAGATTTAATTAAATAAAAAATATTTAATTAATTACCAGACTATTATGATGTGACCATTTTCAGGTGTATACATTTTGCCCCTCTTTGAAGTGATGTGTTTTACGCATTACTTCAAAGAATTTTGAAATTTTCCCCAGATGTTAACTGTCGAATATTTATAGGTATATGCCCCCTTGAATGATGAATTGATAAGATTTTGATTTTTGTGAATTTTTTTTTATTTATTTTTTGGAATGTTTCGATTTTTTATGATTTTTAAGATATCGATTCATCGTTCGAAAATGATGATATGAAGAAAATGACTTGAAAAGATGTAAGATGAAAATTGATGACCAAAATTGCTCCTATGATGTTAAAATGTGATAAAATCCCCCAATTTTGCCATTATATAGGTTAAAAATGTCATTTTCCATGTCATTGTCCATTTTAACCTAGTAAAATTTGCAAATTTTGATCTCTGGTGAGATAATTATGGCACTTCCGATTCACCAGCACCGTTTCGAGCGCATCTGATGACATCAGCGACCAGCCCACTATGGACCTCTGGTATGTACCCCATGAAACTCCTGCTTTTTGAAAATTTTCCATTTGTGGCACGTTTTTCAATGTTTTGTTTGCAAAATTTGGTGTTTTAGTGCCCTTAAGGTTTTTTATAGCGCCTATGATAATTTCCATAGCGGATTTAATTTCGTAGTGCATTTGAGAATTTTTGCAGCGCTCTTAATGATTTTCGTAGTGCATTTGTTTTAGTAGCGCCCGTAATGAAAAGTGTAGCGCCCATGATATATTTTGTAGCGCCCTTGATGTTATAGCGCCTTTGATGAATTTTGTGGTGCCCATGATGTTTTCTATAGCGCCTTTGATTGTACATTGTTGTAAATGATAAATTTGTTCCCAAAGTTGTTGGAAAACAAATAAGAACTGATAGATTTGTTTTTAAAGTTGTTAAAAACAAATAGGACTGATAAGTTTATTTCTAAAGTTATTAAAAACAAATAGGATGTTGATAAATTTTCCTTTCATGATGATGAAAAATAAATTGTTTGATTGATATGTTTATTTCTAAAGTTGTTAAAAATAAACATGATGTTGATTATCTGCCTTCCATTAAAATGAAAAACAAGTATTGTGATATTTAGATTTGATTGATAAATTGTGATGATTGGATATTGATTTTGCTTTGTCATGATATGTCAACAGGAGAGATTGGGCATATTGCAGTCACGAGAGACATTTTCGAGTACATGGACATTGATTCCACAGTTGTTACAGTCAGACTGAGATGTGATTGAGGCCTGTGGATTGAGGTCATTGCTTGATATGCCTAAGGTTCACCTCAACAGGGCTTTATTGACAGCACTCGCTGAGCGGTGGCATAGTGACACCAACACATTTCATTTACCGACCGAAGAGATTATAGTGACCCCTGAGGATGTATATCGCATCCTGAGGATCCCAGTGATGGGGGAGATAGTGGTTTTTGATAGCCGAGAGGCTGGAGGCACTGATGCTTTGAGGAGGATTTTTAGAGATGATCACATTGCCGGATATTTCATCCCATGGGGCAAGATGATAGATACATATCCACCTTTACCGCCCCAGACCGCGTGGATTCATCGAGGTGTGTTGTGCCGCAACCATAGGGTCAAGGGGTCATGATCGGATGGGGTCGCGGTGCTAGAGAGGCGGTGATGCGGGGACATGGTGGGCGCGTGGGGGACATGCATGTTTGCGCACTTGTATGATGAGTTACATCATATTGTTTATGGTAGAGGCTAGAGTTTTGCTGTTGGGTGCTCGTTATTACAGATATGGGCATGGGAGCACTTTGTTGTTTTGTGACCATTGACTCGAGGACAGCGACCAGCTGGTCGATCGTACAGATGGAGATATGCCGACATTATTGCTCAGCCGAGACTAGGAAAACTAGATCATTGGCAGCGTCTCTTGGATGGTCTGGATACAGTATGCTGGCGGCCATATTTAGATTGTGAGGCATGGCCAGAGGATGCAAGGGAGATGCCTTTTGTGTGTACATCCAGATTTTTGATTGGGCGTACTCCATGGATCATTGAGAGATTTCTTGCTGGATGAGTATGTCAGCAGTTTGGATGGATTCAGGGTATGCCATTTATGCACGGGTGACAAATCCGTGAGCTTGCGATGAGGTCCATGGATTTCCTATGAGACAAGAAAGGGCGAGTCTACCACTTTAGGAGCGTGATGTGGGATTACCGAAGTTGATGTTCTCGGACGCTATGGACGACAATTTATATAGCCAAGAGGTCCTAGAGCATCCTACACCACGATGTTTGATCCGATGAGCCTATTGCTCCTGTTGCTACATAGAGACGACAATAGAGAGATTCAGCTTCAGAGGCTCACAATTCAGAGGGCAGTGATGATGATGAGAGTGGAGGAGATGATGATTCAGAGAGAGATGGTGGTGGTGATGGTAGGGGTGGTGATAGGGGTGGCAGAGGTGGTAGGAGAGGTGGGAGAGGTGGTAGAGGTGGACAACAAATGAGACACATAGATCCATCTCCTTCAGTAGATCCAGCAGTATTAGGTCAGATATCCTCTCTACACAGTATAGTACAGAGTTTACAGACTCAGCTGGCACAGGCACATGCCTTGATCACACAGTTACAGGGATAGTTGACTTCAGTTACTGCTGAGAGGGATACGGCCAGACAGCCAGGTGAGCAGGCCATTTCTTTGGCGGATAGTCTACAAAGAGTAGCAGCTATCACCCTACCTGGTGACATGATGAGAGAGGTTACCAGAGCCACCCGAGAGGCCAAGTTTTACAGGACCAGATATCATAATGTTGTTCCACCTGAGCGGAGGGAGAGTTATACTCAGTCATGATCTACTCATAGTCACTCTCGTACTACCAGTAGAGGTGTCACACAGCCATTACCTCTAGGAGGGCCATCAGGGACAGGCAGAGCAGGTCCATCAGGGGCAGGTGGTACAGGTCCCAGACCAGCTCCATCATAGGATAGCACTGCCTAGTGTATTGTAGATGATGTTTTTGTGATATTCTTTTGAGACATTTGTATACACCCTGAGATGATCTCATTTTTTATGATGTTATATCATGTGTAGTTGACATCCTTGTACATTTTGACATTCATTTTTTAGATATATGAAATGCAGCGATGATTTGTGATGAGATAAATGCGTCTATTTTATGATATGTTATGATATAATGGTTTCCCAATTTATACATGTTAATGATGTATATATATGCATGATATATGAGATGAGATGAACTCTATTTGATGAATAATTATATGAATATGATGTACAATACAGTTTATACATGTGAATGAATGTTTATGCATGCATGCTATATTTTTATGATTTTCTGATGCAAATATATATGAAATGATGTATGAAATGTTATTTTTGTGAATGTCAAAATATGCTCAGTCATGTATGCGAAAAGATATGAACCATTTGATACTTTTCCAACTTTTGAGAAATCTATGAATGCAATCTATACTAACCATGCAGGACATCCATACAATATTGTCATTTGGAGAGCTTATTTTTGCTTTTTGTATCATCATAGAGCATTGAAATGTTGAAAGTTAATACAAGCATCAAAGGGTATGTTAGCACCAGTGATGACCTGAGTATTACTTTCATGATTTTTGATATAGCAAGTTAATACAAGCATCTAGGTATAATTGAACCAAGATGACCTGAGTA
>VDFB02109132.1:0-14221 GCA_007258455.2 Sequoia sempervirens | reverse complement strand
ATTACAAGACTTTACAACACTTCAAAATAGGACTTAATAATGAATGAAAAGATGATTTTTAGGTGAATTGTGATAGAGTCTAGAAGAATCTAGAAATGTTTAACAACACTTCACAACACCTTCACAAGATGTCATTATTTGAATTTTAGTACCTAAATATGCATGTTCAATCCATGTCACAACATAAAATCAGAGCAAAATATATCAAATACCATGAAACAAGACCTAAAATGCCATGAAAATGACAAGGGGCCATGTTTTTACAACACACAAGTAAATAATTAATTATGAATTTTTTATTACAACTTTTAAAAAATATAAAACTCATACTTCTGACCACCTTAACTTGGTCAAAACTTCATGAAATTCAATGTTTTTTTTAATCCTATAGTATACGAAGCATACAATGTGATGCATGTTTCAGATTCAAAAAATGTGATACTGTTTGAAAGCTATAGATGTTTTTCAATTAGCCTATCAATTAGGACTTTAGTCATAATTTAAATAGAAAATGAATAATAATTATTTATTAAATTCAAAGTAAAGCATAATTTATATTGTTGGAAAGCTAAGAATCTCTTTTAAAAAACTTTTATTTTCATTAATTTTGGGTAAAAATAAAGTCATCAGCCACATACCCTACACATACCCATCATATCACCACTTTTTGGCCCATCATGATCCTGCATATACCCTGCGGATAATTTTTTGCACTAGAACGATCAACCTCCAAAATGACCTCCACAGGCACCAACATGAACCTATTCAAGCACTAAACGAATTTCAAAATCTTTAAGACCGTAATAAGAGACCATTGAAAGATCTTCTATATAATGCGTTTGCAAGGATCACATATTTAGATGCTAGCTTGCATAAGCATTTTCAAGTATTTGTTGTGGTACATTTAGGAATGGTACCATATTTTAAATAGTTGTATATTGTATCATACCATCCACACGAGGTATCATGATTTAGTACCAAAAGGTCCTCTAGAGGGGTATCAATTGAAGGTTTCATGATAGGATGGATTACAAAGGTGAAATCTATGGAAGGATTGTGTAGGGATATAAGAGAAGCTATGCTCGCCATTGCATCCACATGTTGATTGTCTTTTCATGGGATGTTATCAATAGTGAATGATTTGAACATCTCTAGTAATTTAATTATAAAATGCTTGTATTTTGATAGCTTGTCATGTTTAGTTTGATATGTACCATTGATTTGCTTGATAGCTAATTGTGAGTCACCAAATATTTTGATATGTTTAAGAGGATCAAATTTTGCTATGACTTTTAATTCAACATTTAGTAAATAATGTCCCAATTGGTGAATATTGAGTTTTGTAATCAATTAAGGTCCGAATTATGTAATAAATGGGGTGCTCTTTACCATGATCGTCGTATTGAGCCAACAATGCTACAAGAGCATGGGAAAATGTGGTGATGTACAGGATAAATGGTCTATTTGGCACAATGGATTGTAAAAAAGGTGGGGTTGCAAGGTATTTCTTTAAACTCTCAAAATCATATTTTTAATCCTCATCCCAATAAAATGGTATACCCTTTTTAAGGATATGTGTGAAAGGTAATGTGCGATCAACTAAAGATGCAATGAAATGTCAAATAGCTTGAATTCGACCTTGTAATGTGCGTAATTGAGAAATATTTCTAGGAGGTGTCATGTTAATGATTGCATCAATTTTATTTTTGTCCACCTTGAAGCCTCTATGAGATATGCCAAACCCCAAGAGTTTATCACTATGTATGCCAAAGACGCACTTTTTTGGATTCAAACACATGTTGTATTTTTGTATTCGTTCAAATATTTTGTGAAGGAAATTTACATTGTCTTGTCATGTTAAAGATTTAGCTAGGATATCATCAACATAATCTTCCAAAATTTTGTGAATGTAATTGTGAAATATTAATGTCATCGCACATTGATAAGTTGCACCAGAATTATTTAAACTAAAGGGCTCAAAACCCAACAAAATGCTCCCCCAATAGTTGTAAAGGTTGTTTTATATTAATCTTGAGGGTTAATAAGGATTTGATTATAGCCAAAAAATCCATCCATGAATGAAAATAAAGCATTTCCAATAGTTAAATCCATGATCATGTCGATATTAGGAAACAAAAAGTCATCTTTTAAGGAAGCTTTATTTAGGTCTTGAAAATCCATGCATATCCTAATACGATTAACGGGTTTTGCAACTGTTATAATGTTTGAGATCCAAGGAGAATAATCAATAGGTCTAATAAAGCCTGCATCAAGGAGTTTTTCAAGCTCTACTTTAACATGCAAGGCTATGTTAGGATGCATTTTTCTTATCTTTTGACAAACAGGTTTAGCATTTTCAGCAAGGACAATCTTATCTGTCACAATTTTCAGGTTAATTCCTAGCATATTAGAATATTTCCAAGAAATTTTTTTAGTAAAGTCATGAAGCAAAGTGGTAGTGTCTTCTTGTTCTTCATCGTCAAGGAACTTCCCAATATTAATAACTTTGCCTGTATCATTAATGTCCATTGGCACATCAATTGTATCTCCTAAAGGGAGTGCATTGGATTTAGGACCTTAAGATTCATAGAATTCTTCAATGATATCACTTGCTTCTTTCTTGGTAATAGTCATGGTACGAGGAATGGTTTTCATGGAAGTAAGTGAGGATGTGTTATCAGAAACTCCTAACATTCGCTTTAAATATTCATCGCTATGGACATACTTTCATAAGGGTGATAAGTTTATATCAAGAAATTCAAGATGTTTGATCATGAGTTTTTGTTTTGGTTGACATGTTATAACATTAATGTTCAATGATGGTCATTGAGTAGCTTTTGTCATTTTAGAAAAAGAATATCCAAATCTAGTTTGTGTTTCTTGCACATTAGGTTCAATAGGGACACAAATACCTTGCTCATGTTTTCCACACCCTTTTCTAGTATATCCAAAAAAAATTATACACTCATAGCCTTTTCCATAAATTCTTTCCATTTCTTGTGGATTAGGAGGGGATTAATAATCTTTCTCGTCAAAATTTGTTGTGTATGTTGTGTTTTGATCCAAATTATAGGAGATACATGTTTGAGATGGCTGTTCATAATTTTGAGTGGACATGATTGTTGGTTGTTCTTGTTGGTCATCTCTCTTTTGTGTCAATATGTATTCGCCCATAAATAAGGCTATGAATTATAATGATCCCCAATCATCACCAAATAATTTAGATATTGATTCCTCATTGTTTTGTTCAATTTCAAGAGGATCTGTGTTAGATGTTGGAATTAATGTTTTCAGAGGACTCGTAACTCCTTTTTCAAGATGTAAGAAACTTTTAGGCTCGGGCTCTATTTCAACTTGATAATGTGATTGTTATGGACATATTTCATGATGCTATGAAGTGTTGAAGGCACTGTATTCATCTCATGAATCCATGGTCTGCCTAAAAGAAGATTATATCAGATATCATAAAGTATGACATGAATAGGAGTTTGCAAAGTATCCACCCCAACTGTAATAGGTAAAGTAATTATCCCAAGCGGTTGCTTTGTTTTTTTATCAAATCCTTGAATAGAGACAAAATCAAGTATTATTTGTGACTTGTCAACGTGTAAGCAATCAAGGAGATTCACACTACACACATTAAGAGAAGAACCATTATCAATGAGGGTTCGTTTGATACCTATGTGATTGTATTGAGTGATTATCATAAAGGATTCATTTTTTTTAGGCAACTCTAAAGGAGGGAGCTCATGTTGATAAAAAGTAATGTCAAGGTTCAGTTTTTGGATTAGAGCTTCCATATCATTTGAAGTTGTACTAGAAGGAACAACAATTTGTTTTAAGGTTGTTTGAAGAATGTTATGATAATTAGGTGAGTTTGAAGTAAATCCTAAAGGGAAATCTTGGCAGGAGTATTCTTTAATTTTTCAACAAGATCATACTCCTTTATGTGTGGGTTGTAATGAGGAGCACTAGGTAGATTGGGTAAAGGTAAAGAGGGTGGTGGTGGTTGTGACTATTGCAGGTTGTTTTAGGTATTATATGTATCAGAAATAGTAACATTACTTGATTGTTGTAACACATTGGTTTTAGGCAGGGAAAGGGTGTACTAGGGTTGGTTAGAGGGATAAAGTTTATGTGAGGGCGGATAAAGAATAAGTTGAGGTTGAATAACGTTAACATCCTTAGTTTTAGATTTCTCACAACAAACCATAGTGGATGATTTGGGTGAGATGAAGTCCTAAAGGGACTCATCTAACAAGTTCAAATCATTGCAACTAGAAGGTTTGAGGGGTGAATTATCATCTATTGGTTTAAGGTGTTCAAGAGAAGCATTAGGGGTGTTAACGATTGTTATCATAAGGTTGTCACAACAAATCTTAGTGGATGACTTAAGCGAGATGAAATATTGGAGGGCTTCATCTAACAAATCAAAATCATCACAACTAAAAGGTTTGAGGGATTCTTTATCATTAATTAATTTAGGTTTCTCATTGCAAGCATTAGAGGATGGAGTGAGTGAGAGGAAATTCTGAAGAACTACATCTAACTTGTCAACATCATCACTACTAAGAGGCTTGGATTAGATGTTGTTTCTAACTTTAATCATTTGTTTGAAGGGTTGATTTGATGTTTCATTTTTTGTGTTTTTATGTATCAATGAATCTGATCTAAAAGAACTAGGAACAATTATTGAAAAGGAAAGTTGTAAAAATCTAAGACTATCCATAAATGCCATGAAAGAAAGTAATATTTATGCTAAGAAAATAGAAATAACTAAAATACAAAAGAAAGGAAATTACAAAAAATAGAAAGGTGAAATGGAATGAACTGGAATATGAAAAATTTGATAAAAAATTGTTGTGGGACTAATTCACCCAAGGTGGCGAATGAGTCCCAGGGGATGAATTTTTTTAAGTTTTTTTTTTTAAATATTTTTTTAGTGTTCTTAAGTCTGTACAATGCAAAAATAGAATGCAAGGACAGAATGTTGGAATGATCTAATGAAATGTGATGTACTAACACAATTTAAATGATTCCTCCACTAATGCATTGTTTAAGAAGACCTAAGTTGCAAAACAATGCAAAATGATGAAGTATTTAATCCCTAAGATGCAAATAGAAATGTAAATTAGAATGATATTATGTTCAATATGCAAGTTCACCAAAATGAACTGTAGATTTTTGGCACCACACCTTTCTAGCTCTTCTAGGGTTTTTCACCTAAAAGGAGAGAGTAGGGCAAAAAATGCTAAGGGGTTCATTCAAATTATTTTATAAATATGATGTTGTTTAAGCTAAATGTAATGAACTGAGTACAATTAAATGATCTAAATGACTGATTATGAATGCAAAACTTAAGATCTATGTTATGTTGGAAAACATAGTGTTCTGTGCATAAAGCCTAAAAGAATGAACAAGAATGTAAAATAAACAAAACAGAAAGTTTTTCTTTAGAATATGTGTACCTAGGAAGTAGAAGAAGACTAGAGAACAATTTAGAAAATTGATCAAATTTGAATTTGAGCTGATTGGGATTCATTCACCACCCTGGGCGAATTAGTCCTAGGTTAGGGCTTTTTCTACACAAAAGCTGTTTTTTGTCAACTGGGAACCAATATCTGCATCTAACTCAAAACTACATCTCAGGAGGGACTCATTTTCCATGCATGGTGAATCATTTCACTTTCAAATTTTTGCAACTTCCAATCTCTGCTCTGCACCTTGACACTTGCACAACAATTTTTAATGGAAACCTAACTCGGGATCTCTAAAAATTCCTACAAAACAACTTAAAATTGTTTGTCTAATGGGGTTTTTTCCTTCATCGAACCCCTAGTTGGGTAATTAAACCTTGAATGGAGAAAAATCTTCATAAAAACCTAGCCTTAGATGTGTTAAAGACTAGGAAAGTCTGAAATAGGACAAAAACCCTATTCTATTGTTCTAGAATAAGAAATGCAAAGATGATTTATGTAATGCAAGATATCAACCCTACAAACCTTACAAAACATTAAAAATGGAGATAAAATGGCATACAAATATAAGTTAAATAAAATGCAGACCTTAATATAAAGATAGAGTGAAAATGGAAGATGGAATCATTATGAAACCAAGTCATTAGGTGTGATTTGATGGCTAGTTGCATCTCCTCAACCTATATTTCTTCATGATTCATCATAGGAATACATCATTAACCCTTTTCAATGTTAAATCTTGACAAAAAAAAGTGAGCTTCAAGCCCTACAAAAACCCTAGTTTGCTGCCCTAAAACTTCAACTTTTGCTAATGAGATTTGTTGTATAAGACTTAACTTTAGAAATTGATTTTGTGAATTGAAAAAAATATGTGTAAAATGACTTTAAATGAGTATTTATAAGCAACAACACCTAATTTTCCCATTATTTAGACCTAAGAGGCTGACATCCACCAAAAATTCAAGTTGAATTAATAAAATTCCTGCTCAAAATTGTTTTTCCCTCAAAAGGGACTCATTCGCCACCCTTGGCCAATGGGTCCCACTAGAGTGAACTCATTCACCAAAGGTGTAAAATGGGTCCCACTACTAATTTTTGAAGGTGGGTTTTTTGGGTATGAAAGAATTAAGTGTTGTTTGTTGGGTTTTAAGTGATTTCTTAGGTAAAACAACCCTCTAGATCAAAAATAATGGGTCTTAGGGGCCTATAAATGCTATTTTGAAGGATTAATGATGTAGGGGACTCAAAAGTGGGTCTAGTTATGTGTGAATTTGTCTCTTTTCTCAAGAGGGTCCAATTTTCTATGGCACAATTCCATCAAAGTTAAGCTTACACTAGCCCCTAAGAAGAGGAAACTAGTAAGCCCTTTTAAATAGTATTTAACAATTTAGATGATCTTGAATATCCCAATGAACGAGGATAAAATATAAGCTTTTATAAAACTAAAACCAAGTGATATTTATAAGTATAATATTTATATTCTTATGATATTATTTGAATAATAAATGTGTGGTCCAAAGTGATAATTTCTTTCTCATAAAATTGATGCATGTGGCTTTAAGGGAAAGGGGGTACATCACATATAATTTTAAAGGTACATGGATCTGCATGTCAATAATACCATATATAATGGGTCAATATATTTTTATTGTATGCCAAGATTAAGACACACTACAATTTATAAACTAGAAAATTGAAATGTTTTTCCCCAAAGTAAGGTGCATGATGCAATGTTTCAACCCATAAGGGAGGTGTAACAAAAGAATTTTCTAAAACATAAATCAATATATTTTATTTAATTAAACACACCAATGAAAAATAATAAGAATTCATAAAAAATTAAGGATTCATTATGTGTATAAAATAACTTAATGGTTTCATACATACACTTAGTAATGAACTATAAATAAAAAATAGGATTTCTTATCCTAATAAAGCCCCATCTATTATTTTCCTTATTACGTCATATATTTCATTGACATAACTTTTTTTGGATACATAACACCACCTAGGAAGCTCAAAGTCATGCTATAGTGTTTATTTTATGAATTAGAAATCTCTAGATCATAAGTTTTGTCACCTATTAAATTTAAAAGAATAAAAAGTAATTATAGATTGATCTTTATTAAACATAAGAATCCACCTTCACCCACTATATGGATTCTCAGCAATATTGGGATATAGATTGTATTTATCATCAACAATAAATTTCAATCGTTGGGGGGTTGTTGGGTTTGAAAAGAAGAAGTAAAATAGCTTTGTTGAAACTTGGTCAAGTAGGTGCTAATTGTGGACATCAAAGGTCACCATAGATTCAATTTTTTTACTCCAAAGTACCATGATATTGTTCTATGAATTTTGTGATGTGTATTTCATTTTTTTTCTAAAAATTCTATCTGTATAATAGGACCCTTAGGATTTGATCTACATCAAATGGTATGACAGCCTAGCTTTTGGGTTCTTGTTGGGACTCTAGACATGTCATAGAGGGATTATAAAAAATATATGGGTGGAAAAAAGTGAGTGGATATTTACAAATACAAAGACTCCAAAAGAGACATGGCATATAGAGGACGTGGAAGGAGAAGAGGAGGAATAGTAGAATAGGTACATCAAGCTGTTACAGATGCAATGGTTTAAGGATCCAGATAAATCACAAAATAGTTAGAGGAAATCGAAGCAACCCAGAGAAGAAGAGTACATGTGGAGGATATAATTGATTTTGAGTGTGCATAACACAACAATAGTGTAATAGAAGAAGAAGAAGAAGGTGGCGAAATAGGGAGGATATTTTTTAGAGCAATTTCCAGAATAAGTAGGAAATCTTGTTTTGATCCACCCAGTTATAATGAAAGTTTGAATAGCAAAGAATTGATTTACTAGTCATTATAGATGGAGAAATATTTTTATTTTGAATCCATAGAAGATACAAGGAGAGTAAATTTTTTGGTATGAAGTTGAAATGACATGCATTCATTTGGTGGGATTATATGAAAACTAAGAGCCAACAAAAGGGAAAGGACAAAATAAAATTTTGGGAGAGAATAGTGACAAAATTAAAAGAAAAATTATTGCCATTAGACTATTAGGTTGGTTTGTTTAATAAATTGAAAAATTTTAAACAAAGGGAGAAAAGTGTACAAGATTACATAAAATAATTATGTAAGTTGAATATACAAGGACATGTTGATGATAACACAAAAAAGGTTTTGAGTTACATAATTATTTGAAATGAGTATGGTGAAAATTCTAAGTGTAGAAGAGGCCCATGAATATGCCTCAAAGCAAGAAGAGAAGTTGAATAGAAAATACAAGAATAATAATAGAGGATGGCGAAGAACATAAAATGGAAGAGGATAGCTCAACAATGATAGCAAGTACTAGAATAAACAAGAAGAAACTAGTACCTTGTAAAATAGCTTCTAAGAAAAATAGAGGAAAAAGAAATTATTTTGGAAATAGAAATTTTGAAAGACAGAGTATATAGTGGAACTTGTTTTCAATGTGGAAAAATTGGGCATAGAGAATTTCAATTTCCTCAAATAGAGTAGGGTAGTGTGAAAGGAAAGGAACTAAGGATAAATATTGCATAGGTTGAAAATGAAATTTTGGCTTCATATAAGTGTGGAGAAGATCCCAAGGATGGAAAATCCCTAATGTTTAGGAGGATTATTTTGAATCTAGAGAAGGATAAACTTGTTTTGAATCGAGCGCAATTTGGGTGGTAAATATTGCAAACAAATAGTGGACAGTGGTAGCACAAACAATATTGTGTTTGAAGATATGGTAAAGAATTTGAAATTGAATAGGGTAAAACATTCTAGTCATTATAGAGTTTATTATCTACAAAAAGAAAATCAATTGATGGTGAGTGAATAGAGTTTAGTGAAAATGAAAATTATAAATTATAAAGATGAAAATTTGTGTGATATAATTCTCATGGATGCTTGCCATATTCTTTTAGGTAGAACTTGGAAGTTTGATAGACAAGTTGTACATGATGGAAGGTATAATACATATAAGATAAAGAAGGATGGAAAATAGTTTATTTTGAATCCAATGAAACAAAATGAAGATGAAGTTGAGAATAGTTCTAAAGTTTTCTTGGTTTTGAGGAAGAAATTTTTGAAAGATTTGAAGGGGGGATAATTTTATGCTTTTATTCCCAAACAAGTGTAAAAACCATAATAGCAAAGAAGAAAGAAGGGATGGTACTAGAAATTCAAGAAATTTTGAATGAGTATGTAGAAATAATTTGGAGTTTCATGATGGATTGTCGCATGTAAGATGAATAAGTCATTGTGCATTTTTTTGATACCTAGTACAAAGTTTCCAAACAAAGCACCATATATAATTTTTCCCATGGAGAATGAGGAGATAAATAAGAAAGTACAAGAATTCTTAGATAAGGCATTGATAAGGGAAAGTCTTATTCCATGTGAAATTCATATAATTTAGACTCCCAACAATGATAGAGAATGACACATGTGTATAAATTTTAGAGAAATAAATAAAATAACCATCAAGTATAGATTCCTATTTCCACAGATGGATTACAAGATGTACTATCTTTGTAGAGCCAAATACTTCATGGAGATTGACTTGAAGAGTGGGTACCATCAAACTAGAATTAGAGAAGGGGACGAGTGGAAGACTGCCTTTAAAACTAAAGATGGATTGTATGAATGGTTGGTAATGCCATTTGGATAGACCAATTCTCCCAACACTTTTATGAGGTTGATTAATGAAGTGTTGAAGCCTTGTCTTGGTAAGTTTGTCATTGTGTATTTGTATGATATTTTGATTTTTAGTAAAAAAAAAAGAACATCTACAACATGTTAGGGAAATTTTGTGAAGACTAAAAGAAGAGAAGTAGTTAGTGAATTTTAAAAAGTGTAGTTTTATGAGAGAAGAGTTTGTATATCTAGGGGTTTCTATTTCTAGAGACTATTTTAAAATGGATCCATAAAATTTCACGGCGATTGTGGATTGGCCTCCACCTTGTAGTATATTTGAAGAAAGGATTTTTTAAGGTTTTGCGAGCTTCTATAGGAATTTCATTTATAATGTTAGTGGGATTGGTATACCGAGTACTAAAACAATGAAGGGTAATAGGAAGTCCAATTTATTTAGACAACAACACAAATAAGTAAACCTAATTTTGAAAGAGAAAGTAAATAAACACCCAATGTTGGCTAGCACTATCTAATTTTGGAAAAATGTGTTAGATTAAAGTTTTATTCACCTAATTAATTAATTCATCATGATTAATTAATTAGCCCCTTTTCTTTTTCCACTTCAGCTAAACTTAGGAATTTATTTTTTAATCATTTAATTATCTTTTTGTCTCATTGCATATGATTCTGACACTTTTCACATGATAATTTAATCCTTCTTTAGGGTTTCTATCTCCTTTCATAAGGATATATCTATCATTGTAATTATCAATCCAAGTTATCTTTTGCATCAATACAATTGTTAGGTTGTGTGCAATATTTTGCCATAGATCTACTCTTTTGAGATAGGTACTTTCTTGTAGGTATTTTTTGGGCACTGTGAGGTTAATTTTCCAACTTCAACATGGTATCAGAGCCTCTAATTTGTAGCTTCATGTTTAAAACTTGAGGTATCTATCCTTAAGAAAAATTTTGGTGCATCTAGGAGAAAAATTAACCTCACAATCGCAATCAAGAAGCCAAAGAAATGAATTTTAACATGAAATTCCACCACTTTTAGTGACAAGGGTTATGGAGGGAAAAAAATTTATTAGGGGCCATGTTACTACCCCTATATGACATCTATATGAAGATTTTTTTTAAAAATATATAAAAATATAAAATTGTGCTTTAAAAAGCATAGGTGCTATATTAAGCACTGTGCCACCAACAACATTAGTGACCACCAAGTATTGCCACCACTAGTAGATATAAGGACAATTCCACCCCTTTTCACCACCTAGAGAACCCACCAACACCCGTATTTAGGGCCTCAATCACATCAATGACCCACTACACCAATTCCAACCCCTCGTTGACCCTTCAGCACCCCCTACGATCATGTGGGTAACCAAGGCCCAGATTTTTAGCCCTAGTTCCTAGTGATAGGGCACTCATATTCCTAGGGAATAATATTTTAAGATCCCTATGACATTTTTCAACAATATTATGCAAATTTCACAAAATTAGGTGTAACTTATGTGCACAATCTTTGTTCTTCAAAACATTAGATCATCGAAAAGCTAGATTCAAGAACATTTCAGATTGACAATCAATTTTTCCAAATTCTACCTCAGAAAGTATTTATAGGCCATTGAATATAGATCTTCTTGTTTTTTCTTCTAGATCCATGAATTGGGAATACAAACTCCAATTTTTATAAATGAATAGGTGTTAAAGAGGTGATCCATTTCTCTATTTAGATCTATAGTCAAAATTTCTAGAAAATTCACTAAGTACACATAATTATTTGAAATTCTCTTGGCTATCAAAGTAGCATTATTTTTTTGTTTTTCTTGCATTCATATCAATGCACATCAATAAATATAAAATCACCTCCAAAATTTTGTAAGTATGAATGAGTATGGTGGTGTTGTCATTAATGTTGTCATTGATGTCAACACAGTATAGGTTGCTACAGAGAAAAGAATTAAGTGATTGCAGGTTGTGTATGTATATTTGAGATACTACTTAGATATTGTGAGTACATGGAGCTATCTTTATGGTGTTGCAGGTGTGTTGAAATGATGTGTTTCCAAGTGCTTTTGGGTAATAGTGAAGTTAGAATTGTGTATGTGTTCAGAATGTGCTCCAGTATGTGCTCCACATTTCTTTTGTGATGATCCTATGCTTGTTTAGATTTGAATTATTTTTTATGGGAATCCATTGGTGATATATACTGGCTTTTAGTTTTTGGTTTGATGCAGGTGAATTTTGTGTTCACCTATGTGTGAACTGGTTTGGCAAAGTTGTTTTTCTATCAATTGGGAGAAATGTTTTTGCTCCACAGTCCTTGAAACTAGTTTGTTTCTAATCTTTTGGATCTAGATTAAGGCTTGTAATGATGTTATTTGTGTTCTCACAAATTTTTTCATGGTTTGGTGCTTCGGAAGATGAGTTTCAAAGTTTCTATGTGTGTCTGTACAGTCTGGATGGACTTATGGAAGGTGTTCTATGTGTGGAATTTTTTGCATTTGTTGCTGATGAATCTGAAGGTACCTAAGATGTGTTTTAGTGTTTAGTGATGGTGTTATGTGTTATGCATGTTATCTTCTCATTGTGGAAGCATGTACTTCAAAGTTCATTTGTTTTTTCATTACGTTTGGCCGACCTAGTGTCTACACGTCATGCAAAGGATATGTATCAATTGAGGAAGCATGTGATTGATCCAAGACTTTTTAGGTCTTGGTTCAGTGTTGGTTTGGTCCTCTCTCATTCTCTTCCACTACAGGAATGTTGAGTTACTGACCTAATTTGAATTTGTAAAATGAATAATGTGTAGCCGACCTTGGAGAAAGTTTCTAAGGTTGAAGATGGTGTAAATACAAGTTGAGATGTTACGAATTGATGTATAAATAATTCCACAAATTTGAGAATCAAGAGTGTGTGAAATTAAATTGAGGCAACAATACTTTAATGTGATAGACTCTTGAAATCAATTATCTAATGGTGTTTGCAATCTTCTAATCAAGGCTATGGATGTGTGTAATTTGTTGTGGTGGATTTTTCTATTATCTTTTGTATTTGTAGGTAGTGAGTCTCCTTGTTGGAAAGTGAGTCCTATCTATAGGCAGTGAGCCTTGTAACTAGACAGTGAGTCCTTCTTGGGTAGTGACCCCCTTGGCAATGATCCTCTTGTAATCTATTTTGGAATTACTTTATATTGTGGGTTAATCCTCACCGTGGTTTTTCCCTTATTGGGTTTTCCATGTAAATATTGTGTCTCTTGTGTTCATATTGCTTTCTATTATTTGCATTTCATGTTCATACTTAATAACAGAATAAATTGAATGTGAAGTTGATAAGTGTTTAAGATTTATGATTGTGTTTGGTGACAGCTAATTCACCCCCCCTCTCAGTTTTCTTGTTCCTTTCAACAAAAAATGCTCTTTAAAAATCTTAAAACACCATGGTAGAAATCTCTTCCATTGAACATCTTACATCACACAAGTACCATGTCTAGAAAGCTTAGATAAGAAAATTGAGTATGCCTTTCTGGTCCACCTTGGATTAAGTAAAACCACAATCGACACATCAATTTGAGATATTTTAGATTAGGAACATGACATATAAGGCTACAGGATTGATTTCACTACATGTTTTATACAATATTTTGTTTCACATTAAGTCTTGCACCACTCATAGGTAGATCTAGCTAAATTTTAGTGATCATTTTAGCACCATCAATGAGTTTCATGCTCTATAGATTGAGGTATATTGGACATGAACACTTTTACTTGATGCATTTCATTCCATTGAGGACTTCTTGTAGAAATTTAAGTCCCTCAGATCACTTCTATAGGGTTGTGAGAAGAATAAAACTAACAAGGAGTGCATTTTTTTTATTTTTTCTAAGCTTCTAAGACAATTTCAAGTTTTCTCTTCCACATTTTACTCTACCATGGATGCTTTAGGTGATTATTTTACCATGCCTAACTTTTAGTTTTTATGCAAGTGTTTGAAATGGGAATAGGTAAAGTTGGTTTAGTTGGATTCTCTTACAGGTTCCAAAAATCATGCATTGGTAGC
>VDFB02109131.1:0-27949 GCA_007258455.2 Sequoia sempervirens | reverse complement strand
GGAATGGTTGCATGCCCCTGCATCCGACCGTAGAACCTGGTGCAGGTGTGGTTCATGCACTTGTTGTTGCTGCTTCGCATGCTGCTCAGGATGGGAATATTGTTCTGGCTAAGGGGGTTGTGTTGCAGGCGCCTGGAACGGCCTATGGAGGTGGTCTGGGCTACGATGGCCCTGTGTCTTTGATGTCTGGCGGAAGGAAGTTTGTGGGTGGTGGCTCCATGGGCAATGCCAAGAAGTCTACGGGTCCCAAGCTTGGGTCTTTTGGCGGATTTATCCCTGTCAGGAATGCCATTTCAGTGAAGCTGAAAGATGAAACACTAGAAGAAATTGAGGAGGTTGCTGCTGATCTTTCCCTTTGTGGGGTGATATGTCAGTTCAAAGGTTTTTGGCCAAACCTGCCTCAGCAGCATTCCTGGATCTCCAGCGAATGGGAAACTTTAATTTCGAGTAAAGTTCATATTTATCCATTGGCTAAGGTATTTTTTGCAGCTAAATTTGACAATGCTCAGGACAAAAATGTTATTTTGTGTGAAAAAATTTTTAGCTAGGAAGATAAATATTTGTTGATGATCAAACCCTGGCACCCTAATTTTAACCTTGTTTCTGAAACTTTTAACAAATTCTCGATTTGGGTTAGATTGCCTAATCTCCCCCTTCACCTTTGGCATGACTCTCTTTTGGAGGAGGTGGGTGAGGCCCTTGGAGAATTTATGATGGTAGATGAAGAATCTTCTGACATTCTTCATTCCACCTATGCTCGTATACTAGTTGAAATAAATGTTTCAAAAGGGTTGCCTGTCGAGGTCCTTCTTAAATCTTCTAAAGGCTCTTGGGTCCAATCTTTAGATTATGAAGGGATTCCCTTCCAATGTAGACGATGCTTCAATACTGGACATGTTGCTGCGCATTGCGGACTTGAGAAAAAAGAAAAGACAGCTACTTGGTGGAAATGTGCTTCTCAACAACATTATACTGTTGAGAAGAAAGCTGATCAAAATAAGAGTTTTTCTGAGGTGGTTGCTTCTGAACCACTGGGTCTTGGGATGCCCCCTCCAGTTGTCTCAAATGGCGGGGTTGCTAGGGCTACCCCTATTGAGTCTAAGACTGCCTTTTCAGGTATTTGTGCTTCGACTTCCCTTTTTGGTGGCTCTTTTGAAATGTCTTTATCTATGCAAAGGAGTAAAGTTGTAACTCCAACTATTTTGGCTGCTGGCTTTCATCCTCTTGAGAGTTGTGTGCTGGTTTGGCATGGTAAAGCGATGCAAGTGGAAGAAGGTTGTATCACTGTTAAAGGAAAAAAAAGATAAATCCTCTAAGCCCTCTTTCGATATGATTCTCCGCTCCCACAAGAAAAGTGTAAAATGTATATCTTGATTGGTCTTGTTTTGGAGCTGGTCTTTTTTGTTGGCTGCTTGCTGCCTTTTCTGCAGCCTTGCTCTTTTTGTTTAAGGGTTCTGGATCCCTTCAAAATCTATTTTTCCCTCTATCAAAAACATACACACCCATAAACTGTAATCACAAACTCCACGTGCAAACCTGTCAATGAAGAACATACACATCCAAGAGCTCCCACTACATGGGTAATGCAAATTTTAAAATGATCAATGCATACCAATTCTACCAATAGCACCACATAGAAGGTGTAAACAACATCATGTAGTACTACGGAACATCCAAAATGATATGCAAAACCTATGAATAAATAACCTATAAGAACAACTCTCACCACAAGTCTCCATATCTCTCCCATGTTCTCCACACCCAAAAAGGAAAGAGCTAAACAAACCACCATGTTATCACCCAAGAACATAAGTGAAAATACATGACCACAAGCTAGTGATCACAATAGCTCCAACCAAACCTCAAAACCAATATAATGTGAACCAAACATCTAGGAAGATAAACAAGACCAAAGAGAGAAACATTGCACATCATACGCCTATATAAAGTCCTTCTACATACACCTCTAAATGCCAACTATGTCAAGTATGATCTCCTCCACAACACCCAACTGTTCAATCACCAAGATCAAACATAACATATATGTCATGTAACCAACATGGATGTAAGCCTCTCAAAATAAGAAGATAAAACTCAATATAACCATTCCCATATCAGGAAATCAGCCCAATACATCTCATAAAATCAACATCAATGAATATAATTACAATGCATAAGGAGCTAAATATTCCAACACTCCTCAAATGAACCCTCCATAACCAAATATATATAGCTCAAGATCCATATGCATGAGAAGACAAATCATAAACATAATGCACCTAAAAGAAATAATGAGCAAGTACCTCTCAAGTAAACCGTCAAGTATACCATGATTAGGGAATGAGAATTCTCCTTGAAGATATCCAAGTAATCATGACTCATCCAAGAACACTCTCCTCATAGATCCATGTTTGAATCACATCCAACCAAGGTATAGGCTCCTTGGGCTTCTTGCTGAAATCTCATCAAGAGTAACCATCTCAAAAACATGTCTCTAACCACAAGAGAATTGCTAGCCTCATCTAGGTCTCCATGTATCTATGAGCACCTATAATTAATCAATCCATTCCAAACTCCAAATGCAACATAGCATCATCATGAAGTAATCAATAAAATGATCATGTACTCAATACAAATAGAACCACACAAGATCAATTTCAAAGCTCCAATCATGAATCAGGAACATAATCATGAAAACATGATCTAACCATCTCCTCGTAGATCACATGAAACAATGCATACATCATGGTATCAAGAGAACATGTATCATGCCAAAACTCTAAACTAGTATCAAGAGTAAACCATGGCATAATAACAATCACACTCTAAACCAAGAAACAACATCTTCAATCACATGAAGAAAACCACCTCCTTTCAATGAAACCCAAGATGTTAAAGAACCCTCACCACATAAAAACATGATCCAAGAGTCCATCCATGACACCAAAAAACACTAAAAAAGATCATCCACCATTGACTGATGAGTCCATGCCACTACCAACAACTCCCACTAAACTGTGATACTGAGCTACATATGGTATCGTGACAACCATATCCTCCATGAAGATCATCGAAGTCTACACATACAACTGAAATGTTAGTAATATCAAGTGAAACCAAGATCTCCAATCCAAGAAGATACAACCTCCAACAAACCATCGAGAATATATCCAACACCGCCAATCCATCACTATCAAAAGATCCTGCTAAAAAGTGTAAACAAACTATCCATGAAATCATGATAGACCACAAGCTACAAGTCCCATAACCAATTATCCAGGTATTATAAACATCATCCATCCTCTCATCTCAAAACACACATACAAATGTATAAATGGCCATAGACAAGGCTAACTAACAAATTCTACAACAATAATGAATCAAACCTGGTGGATATAGATATTCGACATCTAATTCATCCAAGTGCAATCAATAGGTTGTGCATACTACCGAACACAAAACTTGTAGAGCCAATCACTGAAACATGCAAACTCACCATCACATTAGTAAACTACAAAATGAGATATCAAAGAGAATAATCTTATAGACCAAATGACTTAAATACCAAATCAACCTTAGACTTGATTTTCCAAACATGTCCACACCCAAGTACCATAGTGAAGGAACTAAATAAGCATCTTTAAGAGATAAGAATCAACCTCTTAACACCAAACCAAATCACCATAAAAATACCACAAACCTGATTATGGCATGCCAATGCAAAAGTGTACTTACATAATCATGACATCATATCCAACACCAATGTTGTACCTACACTTATCTATCACCCACACAAGACTCTAAGTCTCAAACCATGTTGACTCATGTCCTCAAAACCAAAGACAACCTATGTACCTGTCATTATCAAATTCCAACTCTAAAAAACACATGTAAAAATGTATTAGTAAGAACCAAATTTGATAACCATCAATACCATCATGAAATAAACATGAAAGCATGTGCTCCCTCAAGGTTTCGCCTCTTGAATCATCTAGACATTCATACAATCACACTGAGTCAAATCTTAGGCACCCACAAGTGTTCAAACAAGTACAAAACTCTCTCTACTCATCAAACTGAAAATACAATAGCACCATTTTAAATTCACTGAACATGCTCTCTTATGCCTATTCAAAATTGAAAAACCAATTATGTATGTTTGGAAAAAGAAAAAGTATGCCTTTTCCTTGCTTGATTCAGGAATAATTAATGATAAATTGGACTTGATATCGCCTTGATCTAGTGTTGTGATGTGTTTTACACGTCCACATTAGGTTTTGGGCCATTTAAAAGCTAAATAAACCTAAGTTTTCCCTAATTTAGTGTTGTAAAGTGTGTTTATTTACACCTTCACATTAAATCTAGGAGGCTTGTAAACTAAGTGGACCTAATCTAGTGTTGTAATGTGTTGTACATATTCAAATTGGATTTAGGGCCCTTTTAAGCTAAATTAACTTGATTTTTCCTTAATTTAATATTGTAAAGTGTATTTATTCACACTTTCACATTGGATTTTGGGCCCTCTTACATTTGTGACCTAAATATCATCATTAATAGGACCCTAAGACCCTATATTGTGCATCCCAAGGTATATTTCAATCAAAACCCAACAAGATCAATAAATAAACTTAATTTACACTCTCCTCGACACTTTAGCAATCAAAATAGGCCCTGTGGGACCGATACACCACCTTGGGTGTATGATTCCCATCTAGGTGGGACCCATACAACACAGATGGTGTATGAGTCCCATTTGGTCTATTTTCAAGGTTTTGAGCAAGAAAATTGGGTTTTAAGCTCAAATTTCATTTTTTCTGCCAAAGTGAGCTCCCTCTTTTGGAAGTGAAAAAATAAAGTGAAGCTTTCATGATAATAGCCCAATATAAAATAATAGGGATAAATTGAACCCTTTTTGACAATGGCTCAACCCTTAATGTGTGTAGTGTAACCCTTTTGGATAGGATTGGCGTGGATAAATAAAAAAATCAACTCAATAATTTATCTATTAAGGGATTTAACAATGTGGGAAATCAACCGCTTCAAGTGATCATTTTGCCTATTACAGTTGGAGCCACATTAGAAACATCGATCTATGTTATACCTCATGATATTTCATACAACCTACTTTTAGGAAGGCCATTCATTCATGCAATGAAATGGGTACCTTCTACTCTTCATCATGTAATGAAGTATGTCTACAACAACAAAGTGTACACACTCAAAGCTGACCTTGAACCAAACAGTTGTTTGAACATTAATAAAAATAAGGAAAATCCTTTGAAAATATTAACAACTACACAAGTAGAACTTGTGCAAAAAAAAGAGAAATAACAACACATTGAAGAAGTCGCGAAGCTATTAGAAGATGATTGGGGTTCCTTAGATTTTGAGCCAACATTCATCGGAGAATACAAGATCATAACCAAAGACTTTGAAAAGGGAAAATAAAAAGTGGTAATGTCAACAAAAAATTCGGAAGACCCTTCAAAATCATCCATCTCAACCACTTTAGAAGAAAACACAACATACACAACAAACTTAGATGAAACTAACTATCAACCACTGAATCTAAAAGAGATGAAAAATATTTAAGGAAAAGGTTATGAACTTATGAAACAACTTGGTTATAGTGGAAAATGATGTGGTGCTATAGAACAAGGTATATGTGTCCCTATAGAGCCTAATACACAAGAAACAACTTGTGGTCTTGGTTATTGTCCTTTGATAGAAATCAAACCATCAAATAGGCCTTCACTTAATAGCAACACTATTACAAAAGATATCTCTAAGCCGGCTTTAATAGTAGTGCAACCTGAATTGATAGACATCAATGCTCTTGATGATTATCCTTTGCAAGAAATGAAACAAACAAAGAAATCTTCACTTAATGTCAATTTCATCACGTAAAACATCAATGGTTTGAGTTCAATAGATTTTACACCCTCCTATAAAGGAGAGAACAAAATCTCATAGTCTAATGAGTCTTGTGTAGTTATGACATCATGCATTAAGCAAGAGATATCTTTGTCATAAAATAATGGAACATCTTCTACCATTGATCAAGAAAGTATCTTGTTGAGAGTCCTCTAGGATCGTTTGATATCCCTCCCTCCAAGAACACAAAAGAAATTTTACTACAAGAATTCATTTTTTGCATATCATAGAGTTCATGGTCATTCTACTAATGAATGTAAGGCTTTAAGTGATAAAATTCAACATCTTAAGGAGTGTGGTGCTCTTCATTGAGTTGAAGCACCTAATTCCTCTAATTCATACTGATTGTCATTCTAGCATTTTTCTCATCAGCTCACCCTTGTCCTACACTAAGTGGGGGCAAGGCTTTAGGTAGCCTTGTCCTTGTATGTCACTTGTCGTTGTCTCTTTTGGCTAGTTGATCACCTTTCATGTACATATAAGAGAAATCTTGAGATGTGGACAACATGCCTTAAGTTGGCTTGCATGTGACATACTTATCCATGATGTAGTTTGATTTGGAAACATATGACTTGGCATAGGGATTTATAAATAAGCTCTCATGTCTTCTTCTACTTAAAAGAAATTGCTCACAATAATGGTGTTAGCAGCCACTTTAAAGTGGGTGCATACATCCACACTCATGTTTCATTGTGTGATTTTCTTTCTTATTGTGATGCGTCCTTTTCTTGGTGGTGTCATTGGATTTTATTTCCTCTAATAGTGTGATATTTCATTGAATTGTCCTCTCTTGGACACATTAGGCATGATGTTCCCTAAGAAGAGACTTTACATGAACCAAGCAAAATACCTTTGAATATTCCTTACATTATTTTGCATTTACAATACCTATTATATGGCCACCTTGCATAACACACTTTGCATGCATGTGCATCCATCTTGTTTTTTCATGAGTTCCAAGCATATAGAGTTTTGCTTGCCTCATGAAGCTCAAAGTTCATTGTTTGTTCATGAGCTCCAAGCATACAAAGTTTTTCTTGTCTCATGAAGCTCGAAGATCGTTATTGTGTGGCACCTTATCAAAGTTATCAGGAGGTATAGCTTTGGTTTGGTTGTATGGGAAGCCGATCTAAGGCATGAATTTCCCTTAGCCACTCGCATGTGTCTGTGAGTGCATATCGGTCGTATGTGTCTCACCTTCTTGGATTACTCACTCGGCGGATAACTTGAAGTTCTATTGCCTTAGAGCGAGTGTGTATTTTTGGACAAACAACATAGATCTAATCCACATCGTGTTAGAAAAATGGTGGAAGCTTGATCCTCCTTTTTTATTTTTTCTTATTTTTGTTATTCTTTCTTATAGTTATTGACATTTCATGTTTGTGTATCTTGATGTTGAATATCACCTTGTGTGTGTCCTTTTGTGTTTATGTTGGTTTGAAGTAGGATCCTTGATCCTAGGGGCTTGAGCACTCCCTTGACCTTTATCATCCTATACCATCCGCATCGGTACACTTGGACCCCTCTTGAATGTGTACTTTAGTGTGAGTTTGGAGCAAGTTCCTCCTCTCACTAAAGTGGGGGCTAAATGTAGCAACAAAAAAAGTTTGCATTTTCCTTGCTTGATTTAGGAATAACGAATGACAAATTAGACTTGATATCACCTTAATCTAGTGTTGTGATGTGTTTTACGCATCCACATTAGGTTTTGGGCCCTTTTAAAGCTAAATAAACCTAACTTTTCCCTAATTTAGTGTTGTAAAGTGTATTTATTTACACCTTCATATTAAATCTAGGAGGCTTGTAAACTAAGTGGACCTAATCTAGTGTTGTAATGTGTTGTACACATTCACATTGGATTTAGGGCCCTTTTAAGCTAAATTGACTTGATTTTTCCTTAATTTAATGTTGTAATGTGCATTTATTTACACTTTCACATTGGATTTTGAGCTTTCTTGCATTTGTGAGCTTAGTATCATCATTAATAGGCCACTAAGACCCTATATTGTGCATCCCAAGACATATTTCAATTAAAAACCCCACAAGCTCAACAAATACACTTAATTTACACTCCTTGACACTAGCAATCAAAATAGGCCCTGTCGGACCCATACGCCACCTTGGGCATATGAGTCCCATCCAGGTGGGACCTACGCTACAGATGGTGTATGATTCCTATTTGGCCTATTTTCAAGGTTTTGAGCAAGAAAATTGGATTTTAAGTTCAAATTTCATGAATGTCGCCTTGTGGGATCTAATTAACAGGATATTAGATGGATTGCCTATATAAATGAGGTCTGAAATCATTATTTGATCAAGTATTAATGATATCAAGTCAAGCACTCAAGAGTTAGGCATTCCAAGACTTTACAAGATCATCAAGAGAGCATTCAAGATCATTTATAAGGCATTCAAAAGTAGATTTCTTCATCAATTGTTGCAGAAATTCAAGATCCTTCATCATGTCAAGTATATCAAGCATCAATCATGTTATTGAGCTAGTGTTATGATGCAGCATTGAAGATCCAAAATTGAGCATTGTTCTACGCCTATTGTCAAGACCAAGATCTACATCCTTCATGGCCATTTCATGTTGTGTTGTAGATTTACAAGGCACCATTCAAGGTATCATTGTCCATGATTGATATTTTTTGTTTCATGTTTCATGCCTTAATTTAATTATCTTTGTTGGACATTGTTTTTCATTGATGTCAAAGGTGGATAGATTGATTGTTGAATGGATCAGGTTGATGGCATCTATTGGTTTTTGGTGCAAAGTTGTTTAATCATTGCTTCATTGATGTCAAAGGTGATTGTTATTTCTTGGTTCATTTATCAGTCGGAGATAAGATAGGTAGAAGTTATGGTGTAAACTTTCTTTAGGGTTTGGTGAACCTTTATACTTAATAATATAAATTTCTAAGTACCACTAAAACCCTAAGATCTTTCTAAACCCTAAAAGACCTAGAGTTTACATGGTCATCAATTCTTAATCCATCTTATGTTATAATTTAAAAGTGTCATATTATAGCAGGTTGTAAATCACTTAAGTGATTGCTTGAAGGGAGTTAGGAACATTATTAACCGGCCCATCCTCTTATAGTTAACTAGCATGGTAGGTTAATGACTTATATTAAATCATCTAAAGTGAAATCAATGGTATATATTTAATTATGGTTTGGCAGCTAAAGAAGAATCAAAGGTCAATATTTGAACTCATGAATGATTGATTGTTGTTGATCCAACTTTGATAAGCATTTTGAGGTATTCATCATTGAAGTTAGTTACCACAAGTTTGTAACTGCAAGAACAACGGTGGAAAGAAAAAACAAAGGAAAATCATTTGAGGTTTTATTGTTTTAGAGTTTGGTTTTCGATGTAATGAAAAGGATATACAGTGTTAAGTTGTTCCTTCAATATGAAAATGTGAGTGGAAAGATTGTGAAAAAGTGAATGTAGACAGCAGGAGGAAACTTGAATTGCTTTATCAATTGAGTTTTTTCCTTTTGTGATGTGGAATATGACTCAAAGAAATGAATGTGCAAGAATTATCAACAATGCATTAAAGATTATTTTATCAATTTTTGTGTGTTGAGGATATACAAAAAGGAGGGGTGTTGAATGAAAAGTATATATGTGATGCTTTTGTTGAATTGTGTCTTGAAATGTCTTCTCTTTACACTGATAAGTGTGTGGAAGAGATATATCATACTTTTGGTTTTTTCTATATTAATGAGTGATGCTTACTCTGCATAGATGGAAATGATTTGAATATGATCTCAGTTATTTGCTAAAGTATTGAGAAGGTTGGTAAGGGTGTTTCAACTTTGATGGTCATGCATTGAAGACCTCAATAGGTAT
Organism: Sequoia sempervirens; assembly: GCA_007258455.2. Classification (NCBI taxonomy): domain Eukaryota; kingdom Viridiplantae; phylum Streptophyta; class Pinopsida; order Cupressales; family Cupressaceae; genus Sequoia; species Sequoia sempervirens. Next base: position 18,154 of record VDFB02109131.1, on the reverse strand, counting down.
CTTTATTGAAGTAATGCATTGTTAATGAATTAATCATCTATGTTGCAAGAAGTGTTTATGTTTAACTATATTGGAACAACAATGGATAAAACCTTTGTCAGTGCATTAGAGCTATGAAATGAGTTTGAAGAGGGGTAATGAAAGATATTAATGTTGTGTACCTGTGAAGTACTATCAATGTCAGATAGAATTAGATAATAGTGTGTGAAATTTTGCATGTTCTTCTCTATATAACATAATTATTTCAAAAGTAATCTCTTCTCTGCACTGACCTATGCGATCTAAGAATGATTACAAATGTTTTTTGAATTTGAGGTGAGTCTAGAATAGTGTGCATATGCTCTAAATAATAATATGGTGTTTGTAGAAATGTAATTGCAAAAGTAAGTCACTTGAGCAGTGGATTATATTGTAACAGGGTAACCCCTTGAAATTGTATCTCTTCTTTCATTGGAGATTGGTCAGTAAGGCCATGGAGATTAGTCAGTGAGACATACTATTTTCTAGTGAGGCATATTTACTTTCCACTGAGGCTTTGTCAATGAAACATTAAATGTAACCAATGAGGTTTTTATTTTCCAGTGAGGCTTAATAAAGTGAATCTTTCAAGAGTGGTTTTTTATCCCTTTTAAGGGTTTTCCACTCATAGCCTCTGAGTCTTTGATTTTCTTGTTTGTTTGTCATTGATAAGATTTTCTTAATAAAGTTTCTTTATCTAGTTCATTATGTGTTTGTTATTCACTCAACATTAAATACTTATGGTGTTTGAAGTGATCTCAAAGGATTTGTGTACATTCATTCATTTAAAGTCTAGATTTGCAATTAGATCATTGATTCACCCCCCCTCTCAATGATCTTGTACTCCAACAAGTAGTATCAGAGCCAAACCCTTGCATAAAGTTTAACCAACCTAAGGGATCCTGGTAGTGGAGTACAATGGGAAAGAGGTATAGAGATAAAGCTTCTAAAAAGGAGAAATATCAGCATCAAAAGAAAGAAAAGTCTATTACAAAAGTTGATGATGTTTCTAATGTTCTTGGTTCTAAAGAATTTCATGCAATAATGTTTGATGCAAAAAGAGATGAGTTACAACTCAAGGAAATTGCAAATGATTCATATGATGAAAATGATGAAAGGGAGGAACAAGTTTATCTTGAAGATGAATTGATTGTTTCCCTATATGAGTTGAAGAGAGAAAGACGAGAAAAAGAACTAAAGAAGAAATGTGTAGAATCTAATCAGGTTATTGAGAAACTAAAGGTGCAATTGGGAAAGTCTAAAAAAGTGGAAGAAGACACTTACAAGAAGTTACAAACCAAAGTAGAAGATTTCCAAAAGTTAGAGGCTAAAATATTGTCCCTAAAAGAGCAATTAGAGAAGGTAAATCTAGATTTGAAAAGAAGTCTACAAAATGAGCAGAGCACCGAGTTGTTTGAAAAAATGTTGTTAAGTCAAAATTATTTGTCAAAAAAATATGGGATAGGATATGAAGGAAAAATGTGTAACAAAGATGCTACAGTGTCAAAGGAACTAATGAAATTGGCAAGCTTGTCAAAAGGAGCAACATATGAACATGGTGAATTAAGATTTAATTTCAAAAAGCCTACAAATCAAAACACTTATGAGGATGGATACAAAAGAGTTTATGACCCCAGGCAAAGTCTGAGAAGAAGGTCATCAACAAGGAAAATTAGGTAGAATTATTCTTGTTTCCATGGTTATTGTTACTCTTGTAATGATTATGGACATAAAGCAATTGATTGTAGAAAAAAAAGTCTATTTGCATTTTATAGAGATATGAATGTAGTTTGTTATAAATGTACCAACCTTGGACATATAGCACAATTTTGTAGAAGAAGTTTAGTGAGCCCACCTAATCATAATAAGAGGGAAAGTGTGTCTAACAAGAAAAAGAAAGAGTTTGAAAAGGCTTGGAAAAGGAAAGAGCCTAAGAAATTTTGGAGGAAACATGAACAAAAATAGAAAGAATCTGTGCCTATGCTTTATGCACAAAAGGTATCTTCAAGTGCATAAAAAGAAGCATAAATTCAGGGGGAGATGACCTTTATTTTATCATTTAGCCCCTTTTTTGACAAATAATAAAGAGGTTTTCAACACTCATAAATCAAGTTGGTTGTGGCAGTATTTTCATCTCTATTCTTTTGGCTTCATAGTGTAACATTCTTGGTGATGAATATCTTAGATGCAAGATAAAAACTTTGTGGAAAGTGTATTTTGCTTCTTCTTGTTCTATAAGTAGTGATTGAGTGCTTAATGTTGTTAGTGTTACTGATATTGCATTTGTACCATGTCATATTGATTCTTTACTTCTTATTTGTATGCTTCTCATGAAAGTTTAGTGATTGTACATGAATGTTCATGAGTTGCAAAAGGAACTAACCACATGAGGAATAGTAGAAAAGTTGTTAAACAATAATAGTGATGTGCATTTATTCATTTATCATGTGTCAAGTGATAGCAACATTGACATAAGCATTTCATAGTAATGATACAAGTTTGTTTAAGTTAGTACCATATTACATGCCTTCTCAAACCACTATAAATCACACCAAATGTGTGAAAAATTTTAGTATTTGGTAGTAATGCTTCGATAGTCTGCTTGCAATAGTCATTGACAGATTGACAGTTTGAGAAATCCTTCATTCATTACATATCAAGTGTATACACCTTCATAAGTCAGGTATAAATCAAGAAGAATAATAAGCACAAGCCTTGACAGAGATAGTGAAAGTAAATGATTATAGATTCCTTATGAGGGCAGTCAACAATCACTCCAGTAGATAGTCCAAAAGAAGGTGACAATGATAAAGGTTTGTGAAAAACAAAATAGTCATGGAAAATCGCAATGAAGGAAGGTGATAGACCTCACAAAGATGACAATCCATATGCCTAAACATGTCATTTATTCACATTATGATGATCAAGATGAATTATTAAATGATATTGACTATTTTTATGTGATGATTGTTTTACCTCATTGAATATCTCAACTATAGTTAGCAACTAACACAAAGAACAATGCTCAATAAAATTTTATGCTAATGAAAATATACTGACAGTGAAAGATGGTTTGTGTGATGCTTCTTAGAGACAACATTCCGCAAAGACAAAGACAACAAGTTTGTAGACTTATTAGGGTGTAGTGCTATGCATGAATAAGTGTGGCAAACAATGTAGCAACTTTGTGGATTGATGGTGATTAATGACAATAATGAATTAGATAAAATATTGTGCTTTCTTTGGTGTTCACTACTCACTCTTCACTCATTTCATGGTGTAGTTCTTAATGTTGATGCTTCATGATATTGATGGAAAAGTGTCAAAATTATGTTCATGGTTTATTCTTTATAGATTTTCTTTAATGCAATCCTTTATCGATGACGGCCTTGAGAAATACAGGGGCAGTAGTGGTATATTTTACATCATATCAGATATATAGTGATATTCTTGTTTGCTTCAAGGTTTTTCATGTTTGTTGCAAGGTATTGGTACTTGTTGCATGGATTTTCTTTATGATAGACTGAAAGATGTTATCTCTTTAACAAGTTGATACTTGGTAGCTTCAAGGAAATACAATGCTTTGTCTTGAAATGGTGAAGGAAGAGAAACATAGAGGGACAGTGAATAGTGATAGGGAGATGTCTTGAAATAGTGAATGAAGATAAACATACAAGGATAGTAATTCTCAGGTTACCATGCAGGCAATGCATTCAAGACATTGATAATGTTTTGACATGAGACAATATACATTAATATTATGACAGTGATCATTCATTGTGAACATTAATTCATATGTTATTTGTTTCATTATTATTTGATTTGATTGGACAGTTGCAAAATCACCATTTTCTTGTGTATCTAGATCTTGATGACAATATAAGTGTTTTTTTGTAACAATAGAGCATAATTTTCAGTATAGTGCTCTTTATGACATCTATGCCAAAATTTGCAGTGATGTTTATTGCATACATTCGTACTTTTCCTATGTTGTTCACTTGGTTTATGAACTGTTTATTCCTTACAATGCCTTGATGATAGTCAATGCGCATAGTTTCCATGCTTCATGTATCCACTATCTAGTTTCACAGTGGTCTATATCTTGATTTATGCAATGAGTTCAAATTTAATGGCTTCTTTGATAATAGTGAGAGTGAAAAATCTAGTGGTTGTTCTCAGTCTATGTTGCTAGTGATATCTTTTTGCAAGGGCGGCCGTACATGCTCTCATTAATGTCATTTTCTTGTTGTGGTTTTTCTTTTCTTTCAATAATATTGATATGACAGTGGTATACATCTTGGTGTGTTGACAGTGGTTTTGCAATGCTTCACAGTGATCTTCATTAAGTTGACAGTGATCTCTCTGTGTTGATGCAGTTGCTTTGGACTGCTTGATGGAAATGAAAATTGCTTGATTGAACATTGAATCAATTTTTGTGGCCAGAGATAACCATACATTGGTTAAAGTGAAAATGGGCAGTGTTCCTTTTCTTTGCCAATGCATTGCTTAGCATTGTACAATGCTCAGTTAATCCTTGTCAATGAGTTGTGGTTCTTGAGAGTGACTTCCTTCTTATGATGCTTGACAAATAAAAATGATGGCTTTATAGTTGCACAAAGTTGAATGATGCTTGAAAGTTGAAAGTTGAATGAATGTTGCTTGCAAGTTGAACACAACTTGAACACAACATAGTGATGGTAATTGCACTATTTTCTCATTTGTGACAGTGCAACTTTGCAGATTATTGGGTCACTTTTTCTTAGATGGTTTTGGATAGTTGCTTTGTTTGTGTGGTAGAGACCATTCACTTGCTTGGACAGTGTGGATAATTGTGTAATGAATTTAGTACATAGGTTTCTCATAGTAAGTGTGTCTTCATAGTAGTTTCTCTTGTTCATTTCACAGTCTATGAAGTTGCTTTATTTCCTACCCTTTGTCATTATTGTCAAAGGGGGAGAACACCCTCATGATTTAGATGAATCTTTGATGAATATTTGATTAATGATGATGAAATAATTTTGGTTTGTTGGCGTCAATGCCAAAGGGGGAGTTTTTTGGGCATTGTTTGTCATTGATGTCAAAGGTGATTGTTATTTCTTGGTTCATTTATCAGTTAGAGATAGGATAGGTAGAAGTTATGGAGTAAACGTTATTTATGGTTTGGTAAACCTTTATACTTAATAATCTAAAATTCTAAGTGCCACTAAAACCCTAAGATCTTTCTAAAGCCCAAAAGACCTAGAGTTTACATGGTCATCAATTCTTAATCCATCATATGTTATAATTTAAAAGTGACCTATTATAGCAGGTTGTAAGTCACTTAAGTGACTATCTGAAGGGAGTTAAGAATATTATTAACTGGCCCATCCTCTTACAATTAACTAGCATGATAGGTTATGACTTATATTAAATCACCTAAAGTGAATCAATGGTATATATTTAATTATGGCTTGGCGGCTAAACAAGAATCAAAGGTCAATGCTTGAACTCATGAATGGTTGCTTCCTACTGATCCAAATTTGACAGGCATTTTGAGATATTCATCGTTGAAGTTGGTTACCACAGTTTTCTAACTATAGGAACAACGATGGAAAGAAAAAAAAAAGGAAGAGCATTTGAGGTTTTGTTGTTTTATAGTGTGGTTTTCGATGTAATGAAAATGATATATAGTCTTAAGTTGTTCCTTCAATATGAAAATGTGAGTGGAAAGATTATGAAAAAGTGAATGTAGACAGCAGGAAGAAACTTGACTTGCTTTAGCAATTGAGTTATTCCTTTCACTGTAGAATATGGCTCAAAGAAATGAATGTGCTTGAATTATCAATAATGCATTGAAGATTATTTTATCGATTTTTGTGTGTTGAGGATATAGAAAAAGGAGGATTGTTGAATGAAAGATATATATGTGATGCTTTTATCGAATTGTGTCTTGAAATGTCTTCTCTTTACACTGATCGATGTGTGCAAGAGATATATCATACTTTTGGTTTTGTCTGTATTAATGAGTGATGCTTACTCTGCACATATGGACATCATTTGAATATGATCTCGTCTTAGTTAAAGTATTGAGATGTTTGGTATGGGTGTGTCAACTTTGATGAGCATGAATTGAAGACCTCAATGTTGAAAATGAAGGTAATATTGTAGCTTGAAACTTGTATAACTGTGAGACTGTAGATCTAATGAAGTGTTCTTTGTCACAATTCTTTGTGTATGATTAATCTGTTTAGATCAATTTTACCAATTGTAGAAAGAGACAAAAGATTGTAGAAGAATGAGACAAGAAGATAGAAGTGACACATCATATATGCGAAGAAACCCTTTCGAGAAAAAACTCCACCAGAATCAATAGTGCTTGTATTATTTAACCTTAGAACAAGATTACAATAATACTGTATCAATCCTTGATTGATATGCTTCCTTGCCTTCAATAATCCTTCTTCACAACCTGCACAAACCTCTCATTTCAACTCTCATACACTTGTTTCAATTACAAGCTATCCATGCATTCCATGCGACCAAGCATGAATCCACACATCCCATGTCATGCTTCAAATCCTCACCCATGCACAAGCTCAACCTGCAAACCCGCGACAAACTCTCATTCACTTGCTGCAATTACAAGCTATCCATGCATTCCATGTGACCACACATGAACCACACATCCCATGCCATGCTTCAAACCCTCACACATGCACAAGATCAACCTAAGAATCTCCAACAAACTCTCATTCACTTGCTGCAATAAATAGACAATAATGAGCATGTAAACTCATAAGAGTTGTACAAAACAAGAGCATAAAGCTCCTCACAAAAATATACCGCTAGATTGGGAAAGTAGAGTTCTGCAACATAATTTGAAGTCAAACCGAAGTCTTCCTCAATTTAGGAGCCCCAAACTAAACACTTAACTGATCTTTGGTTAAGAAAATATCTTGCAAGATTCACCTCAAAGTTGGCATCCAAGAATGGGCCCACTTGATTGAGCCTTGTAAATATCTTCTCATGCAAAATGTGTTAACTGAAAGATACCAACTTGGGCACTCGAGGTGGTCCCAAGTCAATCTTAGTTAACTAAAACGTATCTCTCTAGCAATTCATGCAAACATTATGCATGATTGATCATCCCCAATTAACTGAAAGTATCCACTTGTTATTTGTCATGCAACTAAAGTCATTAGTCATGCAACTCAAGTCAACTCAAGTCAACTAGAATTCAACTCAAAATAACTACATGGAACTGAAGATAATTGAACCATAACTGAACTAAACTAAACTAAACTAAACTAAACTGATACTAAACTGAACTGAATTGAACTAATACTGAACTGAACTAAAATCCACTCATGTAAATATCAATCCCTAATTTGTAGGAACAAAACATTCATTACTAAAGTACTATCAATCCTCCAAACAATTAACTAAATTAAGGTGGGTTCCACCTTCCATGTGGCCACCCCATGTGCTGCTATCTTGTAGGAGCTCTTCTTGGATGTCCCCACATGTTCCTATCATTTAGCAATAATCACAAATGTCAATTTACATGTTCAAAACACGAATTTAATCTCTTTTTAATCCTAGTGTTGGGGAACACTTTCCAAGGACTTGGGAGATACAAGAAATATGTTTAGGATTGCAATTAAATGGCATCCTATTCCCAAAATTCTCCCACTTGACATTATACATTGCAATTATTCTAAAAAAGGAATCATTATTATAAATCAAGTACAGGAATCAAGGCCAATGGCCTTCCTGAACCGAGAGAACTTATCTATAGGAATTGGTTTCATAAGATAATCTGCAACATTGATCAAAGTGTCAAATTTCTCAATCAATACCTTCCCACTCTCAACCATTTCTTGTACAAAGTGATATTGAATATCAACATGCTTAGTATGAGGATGATACATAAGATTTTTGGCTAAACAAATAGCACTTTGACTATCACATTCAAGTCTAATTTTCTTGCAATAAAACCAATACCTTTCCCGAGTCTCTATAACCAAACTGCCTCTTTAGAGGCATGTGTATTAACCTTGTACTCTACTTTTGTGGTGGACAAAGAAAATGTGGGCCGCCTCTTACTCATCCAACTAACTACAACTCCAAACAAAGTAAACACATAGCAACTTGTCGACCTCTAACTGTCTAGGTCTCCTACCCAATCTGAATCAACAAAACCCTGTATGTCCAATGATTTTTGCATAATATCAATATCATTAGCACCATGATAAGCTAAATAGTAATTAGAAGTACCTCATAAATATCTAAACACCCTTTACTAGGGTTAGACATAAACCTACTTATAACTCCCACTACTTGGGCTATATCTGTTCTTGTACAGACCATTGCATACATCAAAATACCAACTGCACTTACAATGGAGTCACCAAGCTATTTTATAGACTTCCATATATGCAAAACCATGACCTCCAAAACCATGGACCAATACAACTAGCACAAAACCATGTGCTAAAGACCACTAAAGGTTAATCCACTAACTCTGACCCAAGAACTAGTTTAACCCAACAATCCCCCCCTTACCACCTAGGAGAACTCTCTTACCAGAATTTTATTTTTAGGGAATGTGCAAGCCATACCAGGTCTTACAACCATCAGCCCAAATACATGTATTAAATTTTACATACAACTCCATTTTTAGTTTCCACATCTCATAACTAGATCCATTGAATCTTTCAATATCTAGATGAGAAGTAGAACTCGTTATAACATACTTCTTTTACAAATCTGCAATAACACAATAGTAAAAGCTCCCAATACTGCCAAAAAACCTTCAAAATTTTAAGAGAAAGGTGTCCCAAACTCTAACCAACTATTAGCTCTGATACCAAATGTTGAAAATGAAGGTGATATTGTAGCTTAAAACTTGTAAAACTATGAGACTGTAGATCTAATTGTCATTTTTCACAATTCTTTGTGTATGATTAATCTATTTAGATTAATTTTACCAATTCTAGAAAGAGACAAAAGATTGTAGAAGAATGAGACAAGAAGATAGAAGTGACGCAACATATACGTGGAGAAACCCTTTCGGGAAAAAACTCCACCAGAATCAATAGTTCTTGTATTATTTAACCTTAGAACAAGATCACAATAATATTGTATCAATCCTTGATAGATATGCTTCCTTGCCTTCAACAATCCTTCTTCACAACCTACACAAAACTCTCATTGGAACTCTCATACACTTGCTAAAATTACAAGCTATCCATGCATTACATGTGACCAAGCATGAATCCACACATCCCATGCCATGTTCAAACCCTCACACATGCACAAGATCAACCCGCAAACCTGTAACAAACTCTCATTCACTTGTTGCAATTACAAGCTATCCATGCATTCCATGTGACCATGCATGAATCCACACATCCCATGCCATGCTTCAAACCCTCACACATGCACAAGATCAACCTACAAACCTGCAACAAAATCTCATTCACTTACTGCAATTACAAGCTATCCATGCATTCCATGTGACCAAGCATGAATCCACACATCCATTGCCATGCTTCAAACCCTCACACATGCACAAGCTCAACTTGAAAACCTATAATAAAATATCATTCACTTGTTGCAATAAATAGACAATAATGAGCATGTAAACTCATAAAAGTTGTACAAAACAAGAGCATAAATATCCTCACAAAAATCTACGCCTAGATTGGGAAAGTAGAGTTCCATAATGTAAACTGAATTCAAACCAAAGTCTTCCTCAATTTAGGTGTCCCAAACTGAACACTTAAACTAAACTTTGGTCAAGAAAATATCTTGCAAGCTTCACCTAAAAGTTGGCACCCAAGAATGGGCCCACTTGACTGAGTCTTGTAAATATCTTCTCATGCAAAGGTGGTCCCAAGTCAATCTTAGTTAACTGAAACATATCTCTCCACCAATTCATGCAAAAATTATGCATGATTAATCATCCCCAATTAACTAAAAGTATCCACCTATTATATCTCATGTAATTGAAGTAATTATTCATGCAACTCAAGTCAACTAGCATTCAAAGTCTCAAAATAACTACATGCAACTGAAGATAACTGAACCATAATTGAACTAAACTAAACTGAACTGATACTAAACTAAACTAAACTCCACTCATGTAAATATCAATCCCTAATTTGTAGGAACAAAACATGCATTATTGAAGTGTTATCAATCCTCTAAATAGTTAATTGAAGCAAGGTGGGTTCCACTGACGAGTCTAGTTTATGGTCTAATTTTGGATAGAATTTATGATTTAGCTATTGATGTTATCATGGACTTTGATGTTAAGTATTGATACTTTTATGATATTTCCTCAAGACTTTAGACATTGGGCCTAATCCTATTTTTGTAAATCTTTAATAATATTGGCATGTTATTTGGAATATCTATATTAATCCTACATGTGGTTAATGAATGTTCTTTATGGTAGAACTACGGATATGCAATTATTGTGCATACTAACATTGTCATGAAGATATGATTTGAGGATGCTAAATTGAGAAAGACATGGCCAGCTATGCATGCACCATAACGTCCAACAAGGGAATCGTTCAAAGGTCAAAGGAGGTTGAAAATAGGAGATTCCCCATGCAAATTAGATGTAACTGCCCTATAGTGGTCTTTATTGATGTTGAGAAAATGTGTGCATTACTGCAGTGCTAAATCTACGTTTGGACTTGCATGTCTAACTATATTCCATGCATGTGTAATTGTCGTCGCTCCACTTTCTCTGCTTTCCCAATTGTGTTGTCCTCCCAGTTCATGGAGTTGACTGCCTTGTTTAGTTGGTAGTATAAATAAGGATCAGATGCTCCTTCTCACAAGGTTGCATGATCTGATATTGTACTTGCACTCTTAAGTTTTCAACAATATAGTTATGCTACTCTTTTGCACTCATGTTTCCAGTGAATGAAATAAAGTTCTGAGTTTGAGCATCTAAGTTTCCATAAGTTTAGAGGATACTTATCCAAGGGATCCCACTTGGTGAGTAATTTGACCTTTAGTTTAGTATTAGTTTAGTATCACTTTCTATTCAATAACTAGTTAAGAATCTAGCACCGACTGTTCCTACAACCACTAGAGTTCCATTCTGTGACCGTTCCTGCAGCCAAAGTAGACAAAGTAGTTTCATGTTTGTTGCTCAGATTTTCATTTCCGTCATGTATTTTAGCTTGGTGTAGATGTTGGTTGATGTTCAACATTTATGTTATTCCATTCCAAGCACTTTACTTTCAGCATTGTCTTTCTTAGTTGTAGAATGAAAATGGCTACTTTGGGTTCCTAGTGCACATATTGTGCTGACCCATTTCAAGTTCACATTCCTGGGTTCACTAGTAGAATTTGGCAAATAAATGACTATGTGATTAAAACTTTTAGTCACATGACTAAAAAATTTATTCATGTGACTAACACTAGTAGTTTTTGGAAAATAACTGACTAATTTGGTCATTATAAGTGACTATTTTGGTCATCGGGTAAAATCACAACTAGATGAGTAAATAAATGACTAATATCAGACAAATAAAAATGGCTAAATAAATGACTAATATCAGACAAATAAAAATGACTAAATAAATAACTAAATAAATGTGCTCATTATTAAAATCTTGGCCATAATTTTTATTTTAGTGTGAGAATTATGTTAGGGTTAGGGGTCGAATTGGTTAGGGTTAGGGTTTGGATTATAATTATAACAAGTTTTAGGTTAGGAATAAGGCTTTGGTTAGTGTTAAGGGTAGGGTTGGAATTACCATTAAGCCCTAATCGAAATTGGACCTTAGTTATATCCTAACCCTAACCCTACTTAAAATCTAACCCTAACCCTAACAAAATTGTAACCTTAATTGAATAAACCCTAAATCTAATACTAATTGTAACCTTAAGTGAACACTAACCCTAATTGAATTGTAACCTTGACCCTAATTTAAGCATAAACCTAATTCAACCCTAACCCTAACCCTACCCCTAACCCAAATTGTACCCTAACCCTAATAGTAAACCTAATTGAACTATATACCTAACCCTAATTAAACCCTAACTAATCCTATTTGATTAAACCCTAACCCTAACTAAATTCTATCCATAATTGAACTTTAATTCTAATTGTGACTTTAATTGATATCATACACTAGTTGAACCCTAACCCTGATTGAATCCTAAGATTTATCATAATAAACCCTAATTATAGAGAGAGAAAGACATAAAATGGAGAGGGAGATATAGATAAGATATAGAGAGGTGGATAGAGAAAAAATAAACTGAACTCCATTAATAAATTTACTATTACAAATATATAATTTTGTCTAATGAAAAATTATATTTAAAATATATATTTATTGAGTGAATGCTAATTGATACTTTTGTTACATAAACAACATCATTTGCTAAACGACCTACCAATTGACCTCATGTACTACACATATGTTTGAAAAATACATCAAAATTTTCTCTAATTGACCTTTCATACCTCTTCGGCGTACCTATTGCACACCAAGGTACAATTGCTAGTTGGGACCTTTGTTACATAAACAACACCATTTTCTAAATGACCTACCAATTGACCTCATGTACTACACATATGTATGAAGAAATACACCAAAATTTTCTCTAATTGACCTTTCATACAACTCTTTGGCGTACCTATTGCACACCAAGGTGCAATTGCTAGTTACGCTGATGCGTGTCTTATATGAGCTTTCAGAGCTCAATTTGTCCTTCAATAGCTTAAAAGTAGCAATAGGGGGTGTTTGACAACATGGTCATTGGTAACCATCGATTGTTTTCCCGCCCGTCTTTTTCATTATAGAAATGCAACTTGCAAGTTTGGACAGTGTACCCATTTTGTGACATAAATTTTTGACAGCCGTGAGGGAAACTTGCTTTCAGTTTCTTTTGTCCTATTTTGGGGCCCTCTTTTGTCATCTATAGATGAAGCTTCTTCTATTATTAGTACACTCTGTCTATTAACAATGGGGCGGCTATTGACGCATTTTCCCCTCTGAAATTAACAACAACAAACAGTCATCAGATATACATTTAAAATATGTCCGGATATACATTTTAAATATGGGAAATAATTTGATCTTAAGGAAAGCATTTCGATTTATCTAACAATTAAAAAATGGGTAATGCTTGTAGGGGCATTGGCTAATATACATATTATTTATTATGTATCTTATTTTTTAACAAAACTATCAAATACATATATATATTAGATTTTAAAATTTTCAGCATCCTTTACTTTACGTAGTTAAGTATAAATTAGCATAATTAATATATAATAGTTAATAGTTAATACATGAATACATATAATATAATAATATAATAATAAATACATAAAATAATGACATAAATAATAGATATTTATATAATAATATAATAGTTAATACATAAAATTTTAAAAATAAATATAATAATATTATTCTATAATAAAAGAATAAAATAAAATAAATAATGATATTAAAATCATTTTCTAAATGACATACCAATTTACCTCATACACTACACAAATGTGTGCAAAAAATAAACCAATTTTTTCCTAATTGACCTTCCACACCTCTTCGACGTACCCATTGCACACAAAAGGTGTGATTGCTAGTAATAATTATATATATATATATATATATATATATATATATATATATATTTAACATGTCAAAATGTGCTCATTATTAAAATCTTGGTCATAATTTTATTTTAATAAACATACTCTAAACCTTCCTCAAGACCTTATTTTCAATGCTCGCCAAAATGGAGAAGTGAAAGCACCTAATTTTGGATTGCAACTTTTGTCCATTTTTTCACATCAAACACGATTTGTGCAGAATCTTGTGGTAAGTCACTTTCCATGGTTTCAGTTAATTTTACTTTTAAAATTTGTACGCAGTCAGGCCATATGATCCATTATTTTTTATCTTTCCTTCTACACTTCAAACTTGGTTATCCCGCAAATGGAGCATGTCCATCATGCTTTTCAAGTTTTTGTAATGAATTTGATTTTCATCTGCTTCTACTTTTCCATATGCTTCTTTTATCTGTCCTTACATTTTTCTTCAATCTTTATGACAGAAGACCCATAGCATAGTAGTCCCTGTCACATTCAAAATCCCATTGAAGTTGTAAGCAGCAGCAAAATATACTTACATCATAGCAATAGCTTAACTATCAATACAAATTTGCATAAGTGGGAACTGAATGCAGACCCCAATAATGTATACGACACCACAAGAAAGAAGCAGGTAGCTTGCAATGTCCTGAAAAAGAGCCAATATTGATTTCTCCCCTTTATCATTAGATAGAACTTTCATCATTACATCAACACTAAATGTAGAAAACATAATCATTTAAAATCAATTCACTGTTGTTTACAAATATTGTGGTGCAAGATTATGCATCTAGATCATCACTATTTGGGATGAAATTGTATTTTGACATTTTGTTTAAAAATAAGCAAATATTAAAATCAAGTAGAAAATTTTGATGTAAAACATAAAAAACTATTGGGATATCAAAATGGGAAAGAAAACATATTATATAGCATACATTTTGAATGTAGGAAAGGTACTCAAAAATTTAATAGGATGGGAATGTCTCTCCTAATCTTAATTGGACCATATTTGATCAACACTCTCTAGCCTTTGATGAATCATTTAATCAAAACGAGAGTCAATGGCAACTTCATGTAAGTAAGGAAGTATAACCATTCATAGAAAAACAAGATGAAGTAATCTCTGGTAGCTTCGAGGGAAGACAGTGATTATGGGAATGAGTTGGTTGAGGATAAGAAAATGCAAAATCATAAGCCATTCTATGAAGAGAAAGGAATCAAACCAAGACTAGTTATTCTCGAGGATAATAATCAGGAATTGGGACAATTTATCTATGCTCCCAAAAATGGGTTCGAACTAAGAAACGTAGTTTTAGACTTTTGTGCATATAGAAAAATTATTAAATTTTAACTATCATTCAATGAAATCCAATTCCATGTTAATCAATTTTCTAAAAGTAGGACATGTCATATTCAGATATATTGTAAAACTAAAGACAATATTTAATAAACAACAATAATGTCCTTCACTTGAAATATCAAATATACATCAAAAAATATTGTTAACACCCCAACTAGGGACTGATTGAACAGAAATTGATGCCAATGGGAGCTCATGGTAACCAACAAAAAGACCAAATAATTATGGACAAATGTTGAAATGGTCGCTGGATAATGGACACTAGTTTTTTATTGTCAAAATCAATTTTTTTGATTTTCTAGGTTGTTTATTGTAGGTCAAATTCACACTAAAATTTTTAGTTTCTTGTTGAACAACTTTCAGAATGTGACTACCCCTGCAAGCCAACATCTAGAAATGAAACTCAAAAACAATAGATGTTGATGCAAGGTATACTCTACTCTAGCATCTATTTTCAGGTGCACTATTTGCTGATGTGTTCCAATTTTTATTGCCAGTTCAGTTAATTTCCCTTGATTTTGTGAGGATCTCTACCCCCCTACTTCAAAAAGTTTGTAGCTCTAAATTAGAGCCTACGGCGCAACTATGAGTATATGCGAGAACAAAGTATTCCCTGATCAGATGTACCTTTTGTTTATGATTTAGTTTTTTCACTGCAACCTCTTGAAATTTAATAGAAGCTTTCTTTCCAACCAAAATAAAAAACATGTATTGAGCTTCTCTTAGTTTCAATATTGCACACTCTTTAAGAAATAAAAATTCATGCCCTTTCCATGCCCAGGAAATTTTGATGTTAAAAATTGTGACATGTTTTGATAGATTCAAGACAAGAAAACAAATCACAATCAGGATGGACATTTTTTGGTTTCAATGAGCATGCCTTAGGTGCAAAACTATAATAGAGTGAAAAAAGATCATAACTATAATTTATTTTTTATCTCAAAACTTTCAAAAAAAAGCATTAAATATTGAATCTTATAAGATTTATCTATTGGATATTTAAAATTCTTTAAGACTAGTCGGGTATGTGCAATCCTGCAACTTGACGAAAATTTGAATTTATCTATATTATTTCAAAAACATGTAAGAAAAGGATTTCACTTGGAATCGAGGTTTGTTTATATTCTCTTCTTTTCTGTTATGAGATGTTAAAAGTGATCTTTTATTTTCAAAGTTTCCACTATCAAATTGCATAGTTCATAGGAGAACTTACTTTTATCTATAAAAATGATATTAAGGGACATGTAGATTGAGTTGTCTATACAAATTTCAGAATTTGAACTCTTAAAATTAGCTTCCACTTTCTAAGGGGGCATGCAAATCACTTTTGAAGTTGAGAGTAAAAAATAGAGTAGCATGTACAGAAAAAGGATGAACAATAATAATGTGAAAAGTGGCTCTTCTATCAACCACGTAGAGTACAATGAAAGGAGTGCGGGGATGGTATGGGTTTGATGTTTACAGTGTAGTGCAACCTAAGTCACTGGGTTCATTAACATATTTGAATAAATTCACAAGTCTCAAAACCTTCAGGGCACAGTTGTTAAGTTTGATATACTAATTAACAGAAAAAATCTATTTGGCACATATTATGGTCTATACCAATTCTTTGTGTATAGGACAATTGATGAATCAACATTTGCATGTATTCTATTTGACCCTCTAATTTCCTTATCATTGCTGACAAGTACCAATGATAAAATCCAAAGTCTGATATGCATGAAAGCTCTTTTGTTATCCACAATATCCACATGCTATGAGCTCTGATACAAAGATTGTGCATAGTTTTTCTTAGTTTATTCAATTTGGTGCTATTATTTTTATCTTGTGATTCAGGCTTCAAACTGACCCCTCTCATTCGTATTTGTCTTCCAGAACTATCTAGAAGAGGGTAATCAAAATCAGTACTGGAATATTTGAAAGTTGAAGATGCTTTCCCCGAAACTGAAGCTTTGTTCTCAACAAACCAAAGCTAAGACAAGCCAAGAACTAGTGGAAGGGAAGTTGAATGAAAACTGAGAGCAACTAAAAGACTTCCTAAGAAAAGTTCCCTTTCTACTATAACTGTCAGTTTTAGTGTCTCCTTGTTCATTTTTTATGGCTTCTCCTCATTTTTCATTTCTTGATAGAGAGCTTCTAAGAGATGTGCAAGATGTTCTTCAATCTCAACAATCAATGTTGAGATAGAATGGAAGCATTGCTCTTGAAAATAAGGTGCTAAATCATTTATCCTTGAAGGAGATTTATGTGCATGAAGAAAACTTAGGAGGTCTTCCTGAATATTCTTGGATTCCTCATCTATGGTATCTTTTATTTGACTAACCTCAGTTCTAAAATAAGTGTTAAGTCAACCAAACTATTCTTCATCGTTTGTCATCATAAATCTAAAAATCAACCCAGGGAAATTGATACTTTTTAGGTCCCCTCTCTTGACAAGCCAGCCCTCACTAGTAGTTAATTTGTGCAAATGGGTTTCAACATCTTTGTAACTTGCCAGAGATGTGACTATGGCTTCAAGGCATTTACCAACCTTAACTCTCTCAAGGAGATCTATAAATCCATCAACTATTATTTATTTCACCCTACTTACAAATAGGCTTTCAAAAATTTCATCCCACAAACCTTTGAGTGCTTCAAAACAATCTCACACATGCATTGTCATGGAAACTCAACAGTTGAACCAAAAGCCATTTTTAGCCACTCCAAGCTCCCTTCAAATGCATCCAGACTATCCAATGTTTCTCTAATCAATGTCTCATTCTCTGCAATTTCCTTGCCACTTTTCACAAGATCAAGCAAATACTTTCCCCCAAGCCTATTTGCAGAGAGAATATCATCTACACATGTCTTAAGCCATGCTAAGCAAGACTCTAATATAAATTCGCTCGACAAAATCATCATGGTAGCTTGTAGCTTCTCTCTATGAGATTTCCACAACTACACCTCATTGTCTGGGTTTGGAATCCCACCAAACAATTGTGATCCAGGTGGCACTACCAACATAGTCTTACAAAAAAGAGGAAAATCATTTAGAACCTCCAAGAAGAGTTCCCCATCTTGACATAGAGTTACTTGTATGACTCTTACCACATTATAGAAAATGGAACTGACTTCCCCCACCTTATCGTTCTATTGGTGGAGCTATGAGGGGAGTTCCC
>VDFB02109129.1:0-16314 GCA_007258455.2 Sequoia sempervirens | reverse complement strand
CCTTAGTTCTCCACAAATTGTCGCAAGTATAGAGCAAATTCACAAGTATAGCAAAACACTGTCGCAATAAATAGGCGAACTCACTTTTATTCATGTCGGCCACAATTTCATTTTTTTCTGATTTTCCATTTTTGTCAAAATTTTGATGAACATGTTTGTCATAATTTCGACGAAACTTCATAGAAATTTAGATGAAAACCATGTTCATCAAAATTTCGATGAACTTCAGGGAAAAAAATTTAAAAAATTAAAAATTACACTTCAAATTTCACAAGCACCCGACAATACATCAAATTATAAATATTTCGCCGAATTTTTGTTGGATTTTGCAATCAAATGGCCAGTAGTATATCACTATTTTTGACAAAGCAACCTACTATCAACATCATTTTATCATCAAAATCCATCAAGCAGTGATAGTCATCAACCTTTGACATCAATGACAAATTATTCCAAAACCAACAAAATGGACAAAAAATAGGAATTATAAATGTAACTAGAAGCTTAGAGAACAAGCTTCCCATTTTGCAATAAGTATGATGGAACATTAGGATAGTCATAAGGTTCATTAGGATTATCATAACTTTATTGTAATGGTCTAAGGTTCATTAGGATATGTTGAACAAGAAAACTAAGAGGGGGGGCGAATCAATTGTCATAGATTAATTCATTCACCGAAACTAATCCTTAACACTGCTTAACAAATTAAACAATAAATACTAGGGCATAATCTAAAAACCATCACACAAAAACAATAACACCATATTTACATGGTAAAACCAATAAGGGAAAAACCATGGTGAGGATTAACTCACACTATAGAGAATATCAAAATTGATTATAAGAGGCTCACTTCCTGAGAAACAAGGCTCAGTGCCAAAAAAAGGACTAATTGTCTAGAACAAGGACTCGCTGTCCAACAACGCTAACAACTTAGAGGGCTCACTGCCACAAAGATACACAGAAGATAAAGAAGAATTTTTTCAGAGAGAAGACAATCTCAATGAAAAAAAGGATTCCACCACAATTCGCTCAATCCACTTGCAAACATGCATGAATGATAAAGTGCACCTTCAACTCACTGCTTCCGAAAACTCAATATTTAGGCTTCGCATTGATTTTCCATACTCGCATCATACACACACACTGATTCACACTTATCTCTATTCTCTTTGCACTCTTGTCTTTATTTCCTTTGTTCTCATTCTTCTTCTTCCCTAACTCATTCTACATTTATACAATCTTCAACTTTGAAACATATCCAAAGTCGGCTATCCAAATTCAAATTCAAATTAGTCAATGCCAAACACCTTAGGGTGAATTAGAATGAGGGCGGACCCAAACACATAGATCCAACATGCTTCATCAATTTAAAGGTAGTATTCCACACAAAGTCGGACAAACCAATGTAAGACATAGAAAAATTAAGGATGAACTTTCCAGATACCAAAATTATCTTCAATACAATCAAAACAAATCAAATCTAGAACCACAAGTCATAAGAATTTAACAAAGATAAATCCAGACCAACAATATTTCTCCTAGACCCCGAACTAAACATTAAAAACCATAGTTCACAACCGGTGAACACAACTCGCACTTTACAAACGGTAATCATAAGCCAAAAATCTGATATAGTAGCTTCCAACAACCATGATCAACATATCTATACCAATACCAAACAAAAGAGAAAATCCTGGAGCAAAACCTGGAGCAATCACTGAACATTTGCAACATATCTTCATTACAATTTTCTCAATATCCTTGACATATACAACGAATGACTTGTATCCATGACACTAATGACAACATCAATAAGTTGATAACCAATTGAGCAATTGACATCCATGAAAAAATCTTCATTCTTTCCATTCTAGTAACAATCTCCCCCTTTTTCATTGATGGCAATACATGATGTGAAAAACCATTAAAGACACCATACTAGATCTGGATACACTTCTCAAGATTTTTCTTTCTATTCCTTTCTTTTTCTCCCCTTTAGTGGGTAGTCTTTTATATTCTTCCTCTTCTTTTTAGATTCCTCTCTTTTTCACATGATTCCTCTCCTTTTTCACATGTTTCCTCTCCCCCTTTGACATCAATGGAAAAGGAAAAAGATATTTTACATTGATTTCCCCTTTGTCATAGAAAAAAGAATACTCACAATGACAACATTTGACACTACATGCTCCCCCCAAGAGGTAGCCACCAAAACATCAGTCTGGAAGAAAGATAGATCCATAGATCCATCGGAATGATGCATCTTCATATGAATCTAGTTCAAGAAAGGAGGGACAATGACCCCTAACTTCTTGCAAAGATACTCAAAAGTATCTTTAGGAAGAGCCTTTGTAAATATATCAACCACCCGATCCTTCGTTAGAACATACTCAAGCTTTACTTCATTCTCCATGACCTTCTCTCTCAAGAAATGATACCTAATGGATGTATGCTTCATCGTCAAGTGCACTTGTATTATCATAGAAGATAGAAATAGGATCATCATACACCACTATGATATCTTTCAATGTCTATTTCATCCATAGATCTTGTGTACAACAAGATGCAACAACAATATAATTAGCTTCAGTAGTAGACAAGGAGACTGAATCTTGATTTTTACTCAACCATGCCACCAATTTGCAACCAAGAAAGAATACACCACCACTTGTACTCTTTTTTTCATCTACACATCCATCCCAATCTGCATTTGTATAAGCACTTAGAGTAAATTCAGTATCTCTACGATACCATAATCCATAATCCAGAGTGCCATTCAAATATCTGAATATTCTTTTAATAGCAACAACATGTGTTTCCTTAGGATCTTCTTGGAATCTAGACACAAGACAGACAACATGCATAATATCTAGTCTAGTAGCAGTCAAATAAAATAGTCCACCAATCATAGATCTATACTTGCTCTGATCAACCTTAAGTGAATTATCATCTTTACCCAATTTTCAACCGGTCACCATAGGAGTACATGCAATTTGGAACCATCCTCCAAACTTCTTCAACATCTACTTCACATACTTAGGCATGAGGCAGAAATTCCTTTCATTGTTTGATTAATTTGCTTAGCTGAGAAAGAAATTAATTTTCTCCAAAAATAATTCTAAATTCTTTTTTATATCTTTCTGACATCTCGTACATATTTTATTTCCTCCTAGATAAATGTCATTAACACAACTACAATTGATATTTTGTCATTTTCAATCTTAAAATAAGTTACTATCTATTGTACCTTTATTTGAAACCTTTTGAATCAAATACCCATCTAACCTTGCATACCCAATCTCTGAGCTGCTTCCAGTCCTATAAAGATTTCTTCAATATGCACACTATATCCGGTTGATCTGTTAACTAAAATACTTTTGGTTGTTCCATATAGACCTCTTCATCTAGTTTACCATTCAAAATCGACTTGTCCATCGATGAGCCTTGAAATCTTCCTTGACAGCAAATACTAAGAACATCATTAGCTGTTCTTTCTTGAGAGCAAAAATTTTCCTGAAAATCTATACCTTCCACTTGTGAGTAACCTTTACACAAGCCTTGCTTTCATTTCTAACCACTTCTCCATTCTCATTCAACTTATTTTTGCATACCCACTTTGATCCAATAATTTTTTTATCTGCCAGTCTTGGGACAAATTCCCAAGTTTGATTCTTCTCAATCTGTAGAAGTTCTTTCATGGATTCCATCCAATGTTCATCTACTTCACTTACAGTCTTTGGTTGAATCTCATAAAATAAATACAAATTAACTTCAACAACTCTACTTCTAGTTAGTACTCCTTTAGTCTTATCTCCAATAATTTGAATTTCTAAATGGTTCTTCTGTAAATATCTAGGTGTCTTAGGCAACACCACCAGAGCATCTTCTTCTCTTTTTCGTTTACATTTCCATTTTGGCTACAATGTGCATCCTTTTCTATTCTTTTTTAATCTATTCAATTCTTACACAATCAAGTTCATCAGATACATATCCATCAATGTCAATTAAATTCTTGATTGTCTCATCAACCATGACATTTGCACTTTCTACATATTTCTCAGTCTTTTATTGAAACATTTGTATGCTTTTCTTCTAGTAGAATATCCAAGAAAAATTCCTTCATCACTTCTTGCATCAAACTTACTTAAGGTTTCTTCATCTCTTCTAATATAACATTTGCTTGCTTGAATACCTTGAAATACTTCTTATTAAAATTCTTCGAAACAATAACTCATAGGGGGTCTTTGTACTATTTTCTCTTGCTTGAACTGGAGTTGAATACATATGTAAGTATGGATGGCCTCTCTAAATGACTTCTGATAAACCAACCTTAGTAATTATTGATCCTCTTGAACTATTTTATTTTTCCTTTCAACAACTCCATTTTGCTAAGGAGTTCTCAGAGTAGATAACTGTCTTCTTATTCCATGCACTTCACAAAACATATTAAACTCATGGGAGGTGAATTCTCCACCTCTGTCATACCTTAAGCATTTTATCTTCAAGTTTACTTCATTTTCAACCATAGCTTTGAATGTCTTGAATCTATCTAATGAATTTGATTTCTCTCTGAGAAATGTAACCCATGTATATCTAGAATAATCATCAATCAAAAGCATAAAGTAACTTTCACCTTGTAGACTTCTCACTCTTGTAGGACCACAAAGATCTGTATGAATTAAATCCAGTAGACCAGTAGTAGACTATTCCTTTTATTTGTAATGACTTCTTTCTTGCTTTCCAAACTAACAATTCCTACAAATAGCATTAACAAGCTTTGTAATCCTTGGCAAATCTCCCACAGCCTGAATTGCACTAATCCTTTCCAAGTTATCAAAATTCATGTGACACATTCTCCTATGCCATAACCAAGTGTCATAAATCTGAGTCATAAAGCATCATCCATCATCATCCTTAAGTTGATAGATATTTCCTTCATATTTTTTTCCTACAACAATCAATGTTCCAGATCCTTTCCGGATCTCACATCTTTCATCCTTAAACACAAGCTCATATACCTTACTGCACATATGACCAACTCTCAAAAGATTATGCATTAAAACCTTGACATAGTAGCCATCATTAGTATTGTGCTTGTCATCAAAACTTATTGAACCTATCCCACAAATTTTAGCACCAATATCATCTCCAAACATAACCAAGCCTCCATCACATTTTTCAAGTCTAAAAAGTTTACTTTTATCACCAGTCATGTGATGTGAACAACCACTGTCAACAACCCAATAGTTCTTTTCTTGTTTAGCATGTAGTGCAGAGATAATAGTACCTTCATTTTTCTCCTTCTCTGGAGGGCTTTCCTTCACCTATTTTTTAGAATTAGAAAAAGTGGGTTCATCCTTTATAGCCAAGAACAAGCATTCATTGTCATCAGGATCTTCATACTCAGAATCTTCATCAAATATACTAGCATTCTCATTCACATAATATGCTCTGTTAATCTTCTTTCCTTTTTTTTCTTTCTCATATCTTTGTTTATTCCTTTTAGCTCTTTCTGAACACTTTGTAGCATAATGACCTATATCTCCACAACTAAAGCATTTAAAGGGTAACTTACCTTCATATTTACTAGATCATTTCCTCATCCTTCTCACAAAGTTATCCTCTATTTCATCAAAATTTCTTCATCCAAATCTTCAACTTTCGTAGCCCCAAAAGCAGTTTTTGATTTGCATCCATTCCTTAGACTCGACTTCTTCATCTCATAAGATGTCAGAAATCCCAACAACAGATCTTTAGTGTAGGTCTTATAATCTAGACTATGTTCAATAGCACACACCTTCTCATTGTAAGCATTAGGGAGAGTTCTAAGAATCTTCTTTACAATTTTGGTTTCATCTACAGTAGCATCAAGTCCTCGCATTCCAACCACTATCTCATCTAATCTTTGTACATAAGCTTTAACATTCTCATCTTCAGACATGTGTAGAAGCTCAAGATGTGTCTCCAAATTCTATAATTTTGCCTCTTTAACTCTTTCATCACCTTCATAGCCCTTTCCAAACCATCTAGGACTTCCTTAGCCGGTCTTGATTACAGACCTTAATCAACAGGTATAAACTCTTCTTTAAAATGTACTTCACGTTATTGTTTGCTTCATGTGCCTTGATCTCACTAGTCGTCTTCAAACCATTGGCAGGAGGAGTGTAAGTGTTCTTGTAAGCTTTCTCCACATCACATCCACAATACTCTAGATATTCTTTCATCAGTATTTTCCAGATAACATAATTAGTTCCATGAAACCTTGGTTAATCATGAGTAACTTTTCCAGCCATCCCAGACCTTCCTCCGATTGGTTAAACCTTGCAGGAACCATTAAGCTACGGTAATTGTTGAACAAGAAAACTGAGGGGGTGAATTAGTTGTCTTTGATTAATTCATTACCATAGCAATCCTTAATAACTTGCTGAAACAAATTAAACAATAAATACTAGTATAGAAAGCGAAAATCATCACACAAGCAAAGAATACTTTGAATTTTTGTGGAAAAATAAATAAGGAAAAACCACGGTGAGGTTAACTCACACTATAGAGAATATCAAGCACAATTTCAAGAGGATCCTTTTGAGAAACAAGACTCACTACCAAAAGGACTCACTACCAGGAACAAGGACTCATTGTGTCCATGAGGCTACTTATTTCGAGAGGGCTCCTTTGCCATAGGGTACAAAGATAAAGAAGACTTGTTATAGAGAGAATACAATCTCAATGCAACAAAGGATTCCACCACAATTCAATCAATCCACTCGTAGACATGCATGAATGATAGAGTGCACCTTCAACTCACTGCTTCCACAAACTCAACATTTAGGCTTCACATTGATCTGACATACTCGCATCATACACATGCACTGATTCGAACTTATCTCTATTCTCTTTGTACTCTTGTCTTTATTTCCTTTGTTCTCGCTCTTCTTCCCTAACTCATTTTGCATTGATACCATCTTCAACTTTGAAACATATCCAAAGTTGGTCATCCAAATTCAAATTCAAATTAGGTCAATGCCAAACATCCTAGGGTAGAATTAGAATGAGGGTGACCCAACACACGCTTCATAAGAGCCCAAATAGATCCAACACGCTTCATCAAATTCGAGGGTCATATTCCATACAAGGTCAGCCAAACCAGTGTAAAACACATAGAAAAGCTAAGAACGAACCTTCCATATACCAAAATTATCTTCAATACAATCAAAACAACTCAACTCTAGAACTGTAAGTCGTAAGACTTTAACAAAGAGAAATCTGGACCAACAATATTTCTCTCGAACCTCAACCAAAAACACAAAAAATCACAGTTCACAATTATTAAACACAACTTGCACTATACAATGAATCAATAGCCAAAAATCTAGATATAGTAGCTTCCAACAACCATGATTAACATATTTGAACCACACAAACATAGGAGAATATCCTGAAGCAATCACTGAACATCTGTAACATATCTTCATTACAATTTTCTCAATATCCTTGACATACACAGCCAATGGCATGTATCCATGACATTAATGACAACAGTTAGTTGATAACCAATTGACTAGTTGACATCAATGACAACACCTTCATTCTTTCCATTCTTGCAACAGGATAGTCATAAATTCATTAGGGTAGTTATAATTTTGACAGTTATAGGTTCATTAGGATTGTCATAACTTCATTAGAATGGTCTAAGGTTCATTAGGATAGTCATAAATTCATTAGAACTATCATAAATTCATTAGTAATGTCATAAATTTATTAGGATAGCCATAATTTTGTATATATTGAGTCATGAGGACAAATCAACAATGCTAACACATTTGAATGGGTGGATTTACGGTAGACAGGGTCCTATTTCACACCCCATCTCACTCAAATGTTGTAGGCTACATTGTGTTGATCTTAAAATCCCTAAGTGTCAAAAAGTGGTAAACTTTAGAAAAGAATTTATCATAAACTGTGGCACATACATGTTGAACACCCATAATATTGAGAGGGGGGGGTGAATCAGTATTCTATTAAGATTTTGAACACATCTTATCCAATCACTAAAACATAATAATATAAACAATGAATGAAAGCATAAATCATCCACAAGATCACATGACACATGAACACCAATATTTTTACGTGGAAAACCTAAAAAGGGAAAAACCGCGGTGACGATTAGCTCACAATATATTATATCCAGATACAGTATATTACAAGGGCTCATTGCCAAGACACACTATCCTTATAAGGCTCATAGCCAAAATTAGATACAAAAAAAAGATGGCTACTTAGCCAAAAATGTGAACTTGTAAAATTACACATTCCTTGTATTGAATTTTAGTTCCTTTGAAACTCTGAATACAAAGTACTACTCTGCTTAGCAGTTGCTCAACAATTATGCTCTTAATTTGATCTCACACCTCTAAATTCACATGTTCACATCATATGAGACCTATCATACTTGATGTGCCACTTGTAATCTTTTTTCATCATCACAACTCAAAATTGCCTCACATATAAATAGCCAATTACATCTGCATACATCAATTAGGTCAGCCTAATTAGATGTATCCCTAATGTGATTCAAAGTGTCTTTGTCAACTCCATGAACGATTCAACAACCATCCTCACACTTAAATCAAACATGTAATACATAATTTAGGTTGGCATGGACCTAAAATAGATCTTACGAACATCCACATTATATATTTAATCTTCTCAACACATATCATGTATTAGTTCGGCCATAAATTGGACCTAATCACAAAGAAAAATCAAACATACATACACTTCTCCATGCAAGTGACTTCCAAATTCTATCTTTCTTCAAATTCACACTTAGTCGACATTAGTAAGTCTATCTTTAGAACTGCAACATAAAACAATTCTTCTTAAAGAAATGTGGAATTTCCCACATTGATATACTTAAACAGATAAATGACTGCGATACACAGGGCTAATCTCTATCAACGATATCTTCCACACTATTTCACAAAACATCTCAAAATATTGATTTCAATGTATCTAATGATCTTGAAAACATGGTTAAAATCATAGAGCTAGATCTTTTAGTGCGGAGGAGTGCAAACCAAAAAAATGACACACTGAACCACAAAACAGTCAGTAGAAGTACTTAGCTAATTTCCTATACAACCATATTTTCTGGATCAAATAATTTTGTACACATATCTTTAGTAGCACTTCAAAATCATACTAGACTAATCATAACAATGTTGAAATCAATGAAAACACTGGATCAAGCAGTATCATGCAATTCATGTTCATGCTACCAACCTTCCTAAACTTCCAACAATCTCCCCCTTTGTCATTGATGGCAACATGTATAATAAGAATAGGAGATCTCACCTCCTCATTACCATCACTCCCCTTTCCTCTTTTCTCTCTCCCTATGACATCAATGGCAAAGGGTGTGCCAAAACTTTGTAAGCTCCCCCTTAGGAGGTCAATCTAAAATTTATTTTCCTTATATATATATCAAAAATTGAAAAACTTGTTAAATTGTGATAAATAGTTGACCTAAGGATGTAGAAACTTGAAGCTTCTAAAAAGTGTCTTGCCACTCAGACTTTCCATCTTCCAATTGTTTCTTTGTTGTAGTAAGTGTCCTGTATAGAAGTTTGAGTTCCAATAGAGTTTCTTCTCCTTCTTCTAGAGTACTAGGATCAAGGTTTATCTCTGAGAGCTTATTAGTACTACCAAGACACTTGAGACCGGTATATAATTTATCTTTACTAAGTCCCTTAACTTTATAAGTTGCCTAATCATTTAATCTCTTTGACTCTGTTGGGTGAAGAATTTTTCATGAAGCTCCATTATAGAGATCCAAGTTTAATCATCCTTGTCTTTCACTAGATCATAGGAGTATGCAAAAAAAATTATCTGAGTCTCAATTGTACTAATATCATCCTTTATACCTCGAGTGATGTTTGGCCATTTTATGCAATATGATAGTATTTTCCTTGCTTCTTTTGCATAGCCTTACACTTCTCTCAAGCATTTTGTAACCTTTTGATATGCTATTGTACATTTTCTTGAGATATACACCAGATTATTTCTTACAAGCCATGTCTTAGTTTCAACTTCAATTTGAATTTTCAATCCAGAGACATATTCTTTAAAGGATTTGACCAAGAGATTGAGATTTTCTATAGTAGATAATGAAACATCAACACTTGCACTAGGGATTACCTCTTGTAGGTATTTTATTGCTTCATCCAAACCTTGTACTTTTGTAGACATGACACTAATCTCATGCTCATGTTGAGCATCATGAACTCTTTCAATATCAACAATTTCTTGTTTGATTCTACCAAAAACCAGAGGATTGTCTGTGACTTTTCTCTTTTTTTTTCTAGCTCTATTAGAGCTACCAAAGGCCTCTGCACTCACCTCATTTCTACCAGTAACTTTAGGACTGTTTAGAAGGGCTTATGCATAGCTAACTATTTCATCTTTTGATACTTCATAATCTAGTTTTGAGATCCAAACACACCTAGGTTTTATGGCTTCAACAAAGAAAAAAACAATGGAGACAAGAAAGGTAATGTCTTTTGAATATCTTTTCACCACTTCTTTGGGAATCCTCATTCTCTTATTAATCTTGTTCTGAAATACTCCAAACAATGTTGGAAAGGCATCTCCCTGAGCATTCAAACTTCCAAGGTTTCTCATGTACCTGGCTATTTTATGTGCAATTGGTTCTGCATTTTTCCAATTTACTTGTCCAACAATCAAAACTTCTTTCAAGAAGTAGAGCAAAAGGAAAATTATTAGGGTTCCATATATGAATGTACACTTCTTCTTTTTCTTAATGTCTCATAGGTTCTCCATTAATTGTTGTTGGAGCAACTCACAAAGGTCGTAGTCAACATTACTTTCAATCATATCAAGGGCCATATGAACTATAATGGGCAAGACATAGCTCACATTGTTTGACTGAAAATTTTTCTAACCAATAAGTATGGCTGTAAATCTAACTGTCAGGTTTGAAATAGAGTTCACTATGAATTCCTTTTTTTCAAGAGTAGTACCTGTTTTCTCCATTATATCCTTTGTACATCAACTACCTTTTGATCAAGAATTGGTTTGGTAGACCACAAGCCAGTTACATCCTTAATTACTTCCTTTGTTATTGAGTGAGGGCAGTCCATCCACATGGATTGGTCATAAACTCTACTCAATACTATTCTTATATACTTCTCCTAATTTTCAAAATTTAGAAACTTCTACTAGACACCCAACCTCTTTTCACTTAGGGTTTTGTACTCATGTTTTAGGGCATCATCATTTTCTCCCAATTCATTTTTCCACAGAAAAGATAACCTACCAGGAGATACCTCTTCAATTTTCCCATGAATATAAGCTTTAATATCTTCAATAGATAAAACCCCAATAGGAGTGAGAGAGAATGCACCCAAGGGATAATCCAACAATGCTTTAGAAGAATGTCTCTTAAGCACTAGTTGTGGTCTTTGTGAATTGTCTACTACTTTTGGTAATTCTGTTATATTTAAATTTCTTTTAGATAATCGTTCCAGAAGACAAAAACATGCAGGATTTGTAAAAATACCTCTTAAATAGCTTGGCAAACTAGGGTCTTGATATCCAACTTCAAGATGATGCTTCAAACCTTTCCACACTTCTTTCTCCTTCATTTCTTCTTCAGATGTCTTGGGATAAAGGAATTTTCCTTCATACATAAAAATTTAACTCTCTAATTTCACCTACCCAATGCAATAAATGCTTCAAACTGAAAAGATGATGTTCCAAAGAAAATGTTTGCACATACATCTTTCCATGCTCCATAAATTTTTGCATTACTATATTTTCTTCCGCAATTTTCTTCTATAGCTTCAAATTTTTCTCTTCTATGATATATCTTCATGCCATATCTTGATACCTCATATTTCTAGGGGGCTATTAGAATTTTTTGTTATTGCTCCCCCTAAGCTCATGCCTATGTTTAATTTCTAAGTGAATTATTTTCACTAGAGGGAGGCACAGATGCATTTGAAGTTCCTGATTCATATTTGTTCTCAGATTCCTCTTTTTTTCTCCATATCTTGTCCATTTCCTTCTTAACCTTGGTGTCGGCCTCCTACAATGATTTAACAACTAGGCCTTTATAGCCATGATTCAGAGATTGGAAATCTAACCTGAATAGCTATTTCAATCATCATGAAGGTGCATTTAACTTGTCAACCCAGGGACGTGAACTTGAAATGGGTTAGCATAGTATGTGCACTAGGGACCCAAAGTAGCCATTTTCACTCTATAGCTAAGAAATACACAATGCTGAAAGTAAATTACTTAGAAAGGAATAGCATAAATGCTAATCATCAATCAACAACTACACCAAGCTGAAATACATGACCAAAATGAAAATCTAAGCAAACAAACAAGACACTACTATGTTTGCTTTGGCTGCAGGAACAGTCACATAATGGAATTCTAGTGGCTATAGAGACAATGGTGCGATTCTTCACTATAATTACTAAACATAGTAATAATAAAAGCAAAGGATGGATTTACTCACCAAGTGCTCCCCTTGGATAGTATATCTAAAAAATGACCAATTTCGGATGCTCAAACCCAGAACTTCACTTTATTCATTTGGAATTCAGTACAAAAGAGTAGCATAACTATATTGCTGAAAACTAAGAATGCAAGTACAATATCATATCGCACAACCTCCAAAAAAGGAGCATCTAATCCTTATTTATACTACCAAGTAAATAGGGCAATCAACTCCACGAACTGGGAGGACGCCATTTTAGGGAAAACAAAGAAAGTGGGGCGGCATTGCATATGGAATCTGATCGAGACATGCATATCCACACACCAGTTGTAGCTGCGATAACGTGCACATTTCTCAACAACAATAAAGACCACTGCAAAGCAGTTACATTATTTTGCAGGGAATCTCCTTCGTCGAACTCTTTGACCTTTGAGTTCCCTTGCTAGACATTTATGGTGCATGCCCAGCTGGCAATGTCTTCCTCAATTTAGTATCCTTAAATAATATCTGCATGAAAATGTTAGTACGCACAATAATTGCATATCTATATTTGATTTAAAGAAAATTCATTGACCACATGCAAAATTAATATAGATAGTCCATATAGCATGCCATTATCATTAAAAGTTGATAGAAATAGGATTAGGCCCAATGTCTAGATATTGAGGAAATATCATAAAAGTATCAACACTTAACATCAAAGTCCATGATAACTTCAACAATTAAATCATAAATTCTACCCAAAGTTAGACCATAAACTAGACTCATCACTCCCCCCAACCTAATGTTTTGTTGGTCCTCCAGTAGGGGAAGGGTTGTTCTTCTACTTGGTCAATGCTCTAAAATTTGCAACTAACAATTGTCCCACATTAGAGTGTGTTGTGCATGAATCAAGATCCCAATAGAATCCTCCCAATCTATCCAATCTAGTTCATCTCTATCTCTCTGCAGCAATATCATATTGGTAGAACCTGAAGTTCAGTATAGGCCACATTAGGATGGGTGGTTGAAAAGTCAGGGGAAGCTAGAATTGCCCTTTTGTCCTTCCAATGTGAATATATCTGTCAATCCTTTTAAGAGTTGCAACATAGTTCTAGATGGAATGAGGCTCAACCTGCTTGAGATCATCAGTTAGGTTGTTACATCTTTGTGAGAGGTATTTCTTCACAGTTTCCTCTTTTGTTTTTTCCTTTGCCTCATATTCACTATTAATTACTTCTATCCAAGGCATAATCCTATTACCATAGCGAGGTCTGAAAATCATTTTGTGCCATTCCTTGAAAATATCCCTTGGATTCCTTGATTCAACCCTAATGGACAGGGGGATGTTGGATTCCATTTGCTTATAAGCCCCATATTGTTGTCCCCAACTAATCTCATTTTCCACCCAGGACATAAATGCCCTTAATTGGACATCCCCAACATACAACAACGGATTCCAATCATGGTCTTGAGTCACATCATAATTATGCAAATAAAACTCACACATCAAATTCTTCATTTTAGGGGAAGCAATCCGATAAGAATTGAAAAATTCAGTAGGGGTCTCAAATGAAGGGTTCAAACCTAAGACAATCCTTGCCAGCCTAAAAGAAAGATATTTCTCCTTCAAATGTAGAGCATAGACCCTTGGAGGGGTCCTACACTCTAAAATTTGTGGTACCAAGGTTGCCATATCATCCACCTTCTTCTTTAAGGTGGCAATTTCTGCATCCTTATCTTCAATATCCTCATCTCTCTTTTGAATTTCCTTCTTCAACCTATGTTTTTCCTCCTTCCATTCTTCTTCCCTTCTTTGCATCTATTTCCATAAATGCATAGCTACCTTGTGCATTGAAAAATCAGGGAGGTTATGTATTCCTACCACCATTTTTCCTACAACTGATGCTTGCTCTTCACATGGTGGTAACTACGAGGATTCAAGTTGCCCTGTCAATTTTGGTTGCAAGGGCACTGATTGTTCTCCCAATTTTTGCTATTGCTGCAAGGACTCCTACTCTTGTTCTTGTTCTGTCTTTTGTTGTAGGATCTCTTGTTGCAGGGTCTCTTGCTGTAGGACCTCTTGCTGTAGGAAATCTTGATTTTCCTCATACTCTTGATTTTCAACTTGTTTTGCAATGTTAGCAAGATCAGTCAATGTTATGTTTGTTGTTGTCTTAAATATATCTTCTTCCTTGAAATTCTCCTACCCCATTGGAGTTTTTGTGTCCCCTTGTGATGTTTCTCTAGATTTAGGGCTTTCCTGCAGAGGCATACCAAAGGCTGGCCTGACTGGTCTTGCTTTCCTAGGAGGGCTCTCATGTTTTACTTTGGCTGCAAGATGAACGGTGTCAGCCTTTCTCTTCTTAGAGTTTGGAACCTCTTTTTTTTTGGCTTCCTTTTGGATTTTCCTTTTCTCATTTCTACCTCTCTCTTCTATGCCCTAGTTTTCATTAGAATGCCAAGTGGAACATCATCATCAAAATCAAGGGAAGAACTTTCTTTGTCTGACTGCTCTGTCCTAGAAGATCTAATTTCTATGGTTTTTTCTGCTATAGGAGGGTTTACACTAGGGCCTGCACCAAAGGTTGAAGTACCAAGAGTGGCTTCAACTGTGCTCAATCTCCTACTAGACCTATGAGGATGAGGTAAAACCCTAGGTTGCAAATGCTCAGGTCTAATTTGATCAATTTTTATGAATTCTTCCTAGGTCATTCCAAACACATCATGTAGAGACTTCTCAACTAACAATTTAATTAGACAATGGTGGGAAATGAAACTGTCCCTACCTTTCTAAGTCTTAGCCGTCATGATTGAAAGAAGGTTGTATAGCACGTTCGGCATATTCATCCTCCTTTTGTGCCTCATGTGATTCAAAATCTTGAAGTGCACAAAATGAAAATTCGATTGGCGACCTTCACAGGTGATGTATTTTATGACATAAACAACTATCTACTTCCATGGCTCAAGTAAAGACATTCTCTTTGCACCCTATTTATCTATGCTCAATGGAGGGTCATTTGGCTCTATAAATTTGGCCCTAGCTAATCTGGCATCTTTGGAAGCAAGTTAATTTTCACCATCAGCAGGTAACCTTATAACTTTTGCAATTCTTTCTTCAGTCGCCATGACCTCCAACCCTTTTACTATGGCCTTCCCTTCAGACAATGTCTGGGCTAATTCTAGTGCAATGTCTTCATCGAAATCATCCAGCTTCAGGAAGTAGTCTATCAACCTGCAGTTTCTGAATTCAGCCAGGTAGAGTGCATCCTACAGTAATACATCATGCTCTGTGGGTTCATTTTGAATTAACCCACCTCCCATTGTCTGTAATCAAACAAACACTCTACAGTTTCCTTCTTGCAATTCCATCTGAAAACCAAATTCACCTTCTTGCAACACTTGCTAACTTTCCAATGCCAATGTCAACTGAATTTCCCCTTTCTAATTTACCTTTTATTTGCAACTTGAGATATGATAGGGTCAATAATGGAAAGGAAGGAGTAATAAAGGAAAGCTATGATGGAGCAAAATGGCGGTAGTAGTTGGTGTCACCTTACACATGGGAGTCATCCTCTCACTCAGATTTCAAATCGGCTTGATTTAAATTTTGTTGATGTAGACCAACATGGACTAACAAGTGGGAAAAATATTCACATATTTTTCCTTCCCCCCAACCTAAATTTGGGCATGTGTCCTCATATATGAGATGATGATTTGACAGGGTAGGGAATATTGGCATGCTATGGTGAACGTCCATACTAACGTACAACAATTAAATGAATGCACTTAAAGACAATTAAGAT
>VDFB02109127.1:0-48807 GCA_007258455.2 Sequoia sempervirens | reverse complement strand
TATGTACAAGGGATGGTTATAAGATTTTTAATTGTGAAGGTGGCAACTTGTGCTATCAAAAAGGTAAGCATTGTAGATTTGATTTGCAAAATCAGCGGCAGTAAAGCCTAATAAAGATTGCTTGATTTGTAAGAAAGCAGACTGAGTTTTTATTCTGGAATGTTTCCTAATACTGTAATCATGCATATAAAATACTTATTTGTTTTGCTTTGTTGCTTGAGTTATAATATGCTCTAAGGTATACAAAATCAAAATTTCTGAAATTATTAATATGTTTTTTGAATCTCTATGCTTTACCAGGTTAGCATTAGTACAGAAATTTTGGGAATACCCGTGTATTATATTTAAAAGAAAACTAATTGACAGGAATTCCTGTATCTGTATTGCTGATAATAAATTTGTGCTCTTTCAATGCAGAGCTTCATTTTAACCAATTAAACTAGTATTGATGTTGAAAACTGTCCAATATATATATATATATATATATATAGGAAAGCTGTAATGTCCCCAATAAAATCTTATGCAATATATTTTGGCTATTTAAATTTCTTGGTTAAATACTTAACCAAAACCTCATAAAATCCTAGATTATACTAAATTTTTGCAGTTTGCACAATAGTCTAAAAATCTCGATGTTTCGCTTCAGACTTCTTTATTGAGCCATAAGTGGCAAAACCTAATCTGGGCTATCCAAACCTAGCACACGCAAACATTCCCCTTTTGAAATTTTAACTATTAACAGTAAACCCTAATGTTGCAGACAACTCATGATATAAAGATGAACAATTTTAACACTTTTACCAGATTATTAGATCAAATTTGAATACCAATTGATATTAACACTAGAAATGAAGTTTAAAAGGGTTGTCAAGGGCTGAAATGGGGATTTTCCATCTTCCCCTACAATAATGGTTGGGAAGACAACCCACGTGCCATAACAACACATCAAAGCAATGGGAAATATAGGTCATCACGCTTGACACATACAAGCGTCGAATAATAGGGTATTGCTTGTTGTCACCACTATTAATGTTTGAACATGACCTTTGGGTGAGATTGCTCCTTCAGCCAAAGGGTTTCTGTCCTTTGATGTAAGATTTGCAGGGTTATTGTCCGTTGATCTCCATAGATTTGTGGGTTTTCATCCTCAGATTTGGTTGCTTGAACAACGCATATTATTTTTGTTAAGGTTTTTTTGGGGTTTTTTTTTTGTAATCATGGTCTACTCTGTCTTTCCTTTTGGCCCATTATACACCCAGAAAGGGCATTGAAACCTGCAACAATGGCCTCCATTGCAAGGCTGGTGCGTGGTTGGGGCTGCCCGTACATATTGAGTGTTGTTTCCCTCTGAATCTTGCTTGGTATGGTCCTTATTGGTGCCAAAACTTGTTTGGTCAGCATGGAGAAATGTCTTCTGTGAATTGTAATTGTCCTCGACAGTCATGGTGAGGGTCCGCTAGGGTCTTAAACCTAGGGTCCATTAGGGTCTTAAACCTAGGGTCTACAACCGATTCTTATAAAATTACATTAAATAATAAATTCTACTAACTCACAGAATTCCATTGACTAACAAAAAGGTTAAAGACTAATAATCTTCTATGACCCTACTGACTAGAGTGTATTAATTTTGTTAAGGTGTTTGCTTAGAAAGTTACCAAGACAGTTAATTATGGGTAATGTACCCCCTACATGCATGGATATTAATTATCATGTGATTTTATACTCCAGTGACCCAGTCTCTCTTTTTCTCTGTAAACTCTGATCTAATGTTCTTCAGTGTTACCTTGTTACAACCTAACAAGACAAGAAACATGACACTCATAAAAAAAGTTGAATGATTTAAATTGGTCTTTGATTCCAATTCTATTTGTAATAGATGATGGGGCTATAAACATTGTGGAGATGCTCTACAGTACAAGCTTGCTTGCCATAGTTGGAGCTGGTGAGCAGGTAAGGCATATTTGTCCAATTGATTTCTCTGAAATGTTTTAAGGTTGCTTAGGTACATATTTGTAGATTCTCATTGTATCTCATCCTTGACAGCCTGCGTTATCTCCTCGTAGGCTGTGTTTGTTCAACACTGAGACAGGAACTTTTCTCAAAAAGTTGAATTTTGTCACAGCTATTCTTGCAATCCGCCTAAATAGGAAAAGGTACAGTTCTTACTCTTGTTTGGATATTATTTTGGACAGAGGGATCATATTCATGATTTAATTGTATAATTTGGGACAGTATCATCAACCACTCTGCTAATTTGTTTGAAGTTTATTTTCTAATTTTAGATGTGCAAATTAGTACAGTTTAAATCTTACAGAATGCTGCAAATACCATCAGACCCGACTTCATGGCTGTTTTCATGCTTTAGCATAGGTCACTATCTTCTATTTGTGTCTTTATCCTCACGCATCTCCTGTTGAATTCTGAAAGAAAAAATTCAACCATAAGATGTTGTGAGCAGAACCATAATTTTATCAGCCGGTTGTATTACTCTGTAGATAGATTTACCAAGTATTTATGGATAACTTGCACTTTTATTTAGGGTACCAGATCAAGTTCAGCTATATCCATGTGTAGATTTCAATTGAGTTCATGTTGAGCAAGCTTATGGTGTCTTTAAATGCATGGATTGTACCTTAGGTTTTGTCAGTAATAAAGGTATGTACCTTAAGAAGCTTTACAAGCCTTTGTTGAATGTGATTGAGTTGCTGTAAGGTCTTTTTCTGTATTTCCAAATTGACTAAATACATGTTTTTTTTGTAAATCAAATTCTGCATTATTTTAAGGAAAAAGAGGTAGAAAGCAGCTGACAGTGGAAGGATCTAATCTCAGAGATCTAAATCCAGCTCAGCAAAAGCTGATTACACTAGATGTTAGAATATATCCCGGCATCAAAATAAAAAGCTAGACATACTTACCATGCTAAAAGTAAGACATAATTTAAGATCCGAAAAACTACATTAGAGAATAAAAAGGAGTAATCCACTTTTCAAAACAGGAAAAGGTACATGTTTTCTCTACCTTTTGAAGATTATTTTGGATAGAAGGATCATATTCATGACCCAATCATGGTACTAAGATGACATTCAAACAAAACATAGAGTATAGCCTCTAGCATATGAGTTGTGGAGATTCTTCTTTTGCTCAAATATATATTTTGAGACAGCATTATCATCCACAATGCTACTTACTTTGAAGTTTATTTTCCATATTTTGCTATAAATGCCATAAGAAATGATTTCATGACTGTTTTCATACCTGAGCTAGGCCGTTATCTTCTATTTGTGTCTTTACCTTGTTGGGACTCAATTTGATTGTGCCAAATTTTGCTCGAGTCCTAGCTCCCTTGTGCACTTAGGCCTTATGTTGCCCACATATAACTGATCTGAGAAATCTTTGTATGGCTCTCCAATTATGAATTTTGCCTAAGTGTTGTCTTTTGTTGTTCCCCATGTGCCTATCAATGTGTCACAATCTAAGTTACCGGTTCGGGTACAGGTATTGGAACCTGGTGCGGCAGTACGGCAATTTGTTTTCTTCCTTGGGTATAGGTATGGGAATATATATGTTCAAAATTAAAGTATAAGAATGGCGATACTCATAATTTCCAATAAGGTCAAAATGGTATTTTTGGCTTTTCGTGTTTGTCAAATGAGTTTGATAAGGTCGGCCAATGCATTAGAAGGATTTTTTAGGTTTAGAAGTGTGTTTTTTAATTGTTTTTTGTACTTTTTAAACTCACTGCTGTGCGGTTCCTCTCGGGTCCGCTCAGGGTACCGCCTGGGACGTACCCGTGGCTGGGCCAGCAAAGGACCTGGACCAGGACAGGGCTAGGCAGTGTATGGGGGCCAAAACACAAGGACCCAGTAACATAGATGTATTCTATATCAAAATCATAAATTTGGATTTCCTCACCCATTTTTTTGCTCATATTTTAGATTATTTTGATCCAAGAAGTGCTTTGATCTATTATAATCTGCATCCACCACATGTCTACTATCAATTAGGTGTTTGATTTTTTTGAAAACACGAATGATGGCAAACATCTTCTCATTATACAGAGAGGAACCCATTATGAATTGTTGAACTTTGTGCTCTCAATATTTATGGAGTGTCTCTATTGTATTAATATGGTCCCAATCTTTCTTCTAAAACAATACATTCTACCACACATGGATGCAAGAAATCTGAAATGGAAGTGATGAGATGTGAGTTGACTACCTTTGTAGGATTTCCAAGAACTCCTCGTGTTGTATCCATCCATGCATGAACTCCTTTCTTTGTCATGTTGGTGAAGGGTGCTGTTGCATGCAAAAATCCCTTAACAAACCTTTTGTCATGGCTACATAAGCTAAATAATCTTCTCCATAGATTTAGTGTGGTAGGGGATGTCATAGATTTGGTGTGGTAGGGGATATCCAAACTAGAAAAGAATCAAGATTGATTCCTCTTTTAATCTATTGGTATGCCTTGAGAAACAATAACATGACCCAAGTATAAAATCTTTGTGACCCCAAACTAACACCCAAATTCTTTTTTAGACAGACCCTGTTGCTCTAGAATCCCAAGGATCAAATTTAGGTGCTTCATATGATCCTTCCATGCTTTTCTACATACCAAAATATCATCAAAGATTTCAAATCGGATTGTTTCATCTGAACATTGAATATCTGATTCACCTTGATTTGGAAAGTAGCCCATGTATTAATTACATTGGATGGTATGACCAAGAACATAATGTGTCCAACAAGGCATTTGAAAGTTGCACATATTCCCTTCCCATTAAAATTTGATGGTAGCTTGCTCTCAAGTAACTCTATGGCCAGTTGGAATTCTGTACTTGTTGGTGATCTTGGGAACCTATTATAGCATACTATCCTATGCTGATTAAGAGACATTTGAATATCAAAATAGAGCTTGTGTTACTTACCAAAATATAAGACAGTATGCATGTCCTCCATCATCAAATATCTTGCTGTCCAAGCAACTTGTTGCTTGCAATCCTTCTTCTTATCTATGATTTCTCGAAGAATTCTGTTCAAGGTGCCTCTTGTTGATTTTCATGATCAGATGTAAATGCACAGAAAATTAATTCAAAATCAGACAAAATAACACAGCATATACCCTGGGAAAACCCTCCTCTTGAGGGAGAAAAACCCAGCAACAAAGATCTCTCTTATATTTGATGTAACAGAGGCAATATTACACATTACAATGAGGTCTAACTTAAGACCGATATACACCACCTGGCAAAGTAGAATGACAGATGATAATGTGCTAAATCACACCTGGCGATGACTGAACTCAGATCTGGTAATATTCGCATCACCAATGGTACACAACCTGCTGTAAGGAGTTCACACTGACATGATGCTTTGCACTGAAGGGCCTTCAAAATGAATGATCTTCATGCTTTATAAAGTTCGCACTGAGTGGAGTCATAGTGTTGAATATGATCGCCCTGTGTTTTGAATTCGCACTTTACTGAGAGTATTCGCACTTGAAGATATATTCGCCCTTTATGATACAGAACAAATATCAATAACCGAACTCTGCTAGTGTGTTTACATTGAGCAAAACAAGGAGAATATATACAAGATAATGGGGGAGACGCCTCTCTTAAGAAACTTCATGTCGGCCTCTTAAGAAATCGCTTATTTCCTTTATTGAAGTCGGCCTTGATAAATGTTCACACCTCTTCACAAGAGGTCGGGCACCTTATGATAAATCATGAATATCCTTTTGATGATGGTCGGCCTCAAATAAGTATTAAATATGTTCTAATAAAAGATCAACTTGATTTCTTTTATGTCGGCCATGAGATGAGTGTACTACAAAACAATGAATGTAAATTGAATAGCCAACGGCTATCTTCAATTTATGTCTTCCAAGAAAATGCTGAGCTGGAAGGAGCTACTGAAGCTGCTAATACATTAACACTCCTCTCTTGTTGATGCGGTTTTTGTGACCATACCAAACAGTAGAAGAACAAAATAGTTTGGGGCTACTCCGTTCTCTCTTGATCAAAGTATTCCATGCGCTAAGATTGCGAGAAAGTTCGCATGTTCAACTCCAAGGTTCCTTAAGTGCGAATAGACCCGGTTTGGTTGATGTGTATTGCTGTGTTCGTACGAGGGGACTTACACAATTGTCCAGATTTCTTGCAGTCAGCAGCTAATGTATGATTTTGAAGGGGAATTCTTTCGTGTATGATTTGGCAATTTAATCTCTCTCCTAAAACTAATAAGAAAGTGCGGAAAGTAAAGGGGAAAGGGCCTAAGAAATTTATATTCTATTCTAAATGCAGGGTATGTGGGGCTTCGTCTCAATAGACTTCAACCGGATTTCGCCTAGCCTCCGTCGGACAGCCTCAGCAAAATCGGTGCAATCTTCAAAGGGGATAGCAAAAGGTATTCAAGTTATAGTTTAACATACGTACACCATCAGAACAACGCATATAAGTATGTAAACCACAACCGAAGTTAAGCACAAGATAATGTCCAGTTGACCACGCAAGGCAGACTTATCATCAACAAGCCGCTAGTGGTATGGAATAAAGCGAAGCTATCTCAATAAAACACCACACACCGAAGTAAGCTACTTGCATGAATTAATCTACTTGGATACGAAAGGAAGAAGAAACCTTGCTAGCATTTCATGACAAGACGAATTCCATCATCAATGAAAAGATCTATTATCATAAAATGTGTTACACAACAATCTCTTCAAAAGTTTTCAAAGGGAAAACTTTCTCTCTTCTCCAAATTATGCAAAATGCTCTACAATACTACTCTAAAGCTCTCTCAATGTCTACTCTGATTCTAACTTTCTAACTGTCTAACTATGTTGCAAATGAGGGGGACTCCCCCTTTTATAGCTAACCAAGTCCCAAAGGACGGCTAGGGTTACAATCAATAGAGTGGCCAGAATCGTGCCACCTCAGCCCTAACCCTAAAAACTGCCAGAATAGGGAGTGGTACATTAAATGAATCAAAGATTCCCACTCACTCCCAAAAATAGAAAATGCAATAAATGCTCTATATTCAGTCTTCTAGAAGATCTTCGTCCAATAGTGTGTTCCCATTGGCCTTCTCTTTGACTGCCAACTCAACAAATCTGCCAAGTACGGCCTCAACCTCATGAACTGAAATAGGTGGAACACAATCTAACTGAAACTCTAATACCGTGACTGAATGCTTTCGTGCCTGCATTACAATACTTTCTCCAAGCAGCTAAGGAGTCCTGCGTGTTCTGGATCAAAGTGGAGAATGTAGCAGTATTCTCAAAGTCATCCTGTACAAAGGTCTTAACATCTGCGAAGAAGGGAACCGGCAAACCCCTCAAATTATCAAAACTTACTTCATCTGGATTCAGCCGCCTAGCAAATATGGCCTCGAAAGTGTTCTGAACTCCATCTATGATGTTGGCCATAGCCTTATGTATCCTGGCTGAATCCGCCTGTGCCGCATCGAAGAAGCCATGCCCTATGATAGCCGAAGAATACCCGCAGGAAAATCATATCGGTCATTAGCTGAATGACACCTCCATCAATCAGCAAAGCTGCAATGGCACATGCCTCAATACCTCAAAACTATTTGGATCACCTTATACGATTATTATATAGGCATTAAGCCCAAGCATGATCCACCGCATCCATCAGGTGTCCAAAATAGTAGAGGCTTGCTGAAAGGCAGAAGCAAGGTCCTCCATAAACTTCTCTGTCTCAGTACGAACTCCTGTGACCCATTTGTCTGCCTCCTGTGCCATCCTCCCCAATTCTACTAAGCCGCTGATCGACTCTCTAGGAATATCTGCTGGAGGCTCTATCACTGGTACATCCTGCCCTCGAGAGCGAGACAACTGCTGAACATATCCAATTAACGCCTTGTGTTCTCGTTTCAACTTCTTATATTTTCCTTCTTTCTTGAACAATCTATCCTTGAGGGCAAGGAAGGAGTTATCACACTCCTCAACAATCTAAGCACCAGTAGGGCGTCCCAAGTCAAGAGTGGTGACCACATAGTTTTCAGGAGCTGCTTCATTCCGGTCACACTCGACTCGTGGGACAGCAACGTGAAGAGTACGAGAGCCATCCTCATCAGTGGAGATCTTCGAGAACTTTCTTGCCTTCTTCGGTGGAGGAGCACTGATCCGGTTCAAGAACTCTTCCATCTCAACTGCTGGATCAATCTCCTCGCACCGGGCTGTAGCATTCTATCCTTTGTGTCCGGGCCTCATACGGTATGTCGAAGGGCTGCTGCTCATTGCCTGCGACTTCTCTAACTTTGTTCAACTTCTTCTTCGTGCGGCTGAGGCTCATGGTCCTCAAGTGGTACGAGTGTCACGA
The DNA here is from genome assembly GCA_007258455.2 of Sequoia sempervirens. Classification (NCBI taxonomy): domain Eukaryota; kingdom Viridiplantae; phylum Streptophyta; class Pinopsida; order Cupressales; family Cupressaceae; genus Sequoia; species Sequoia sempervirens. Next base: position 40,463 of record VDFB02109127.1, on the reverse strand, counting down.
CACTATATCATCATCTTAAGCCATCATTCATGGCGCCTCTAACTCTGTTGGCGAGGGTCGATAATAGTCCCCTCATCATGGGTGCTGATCAATCGTGGTACATTGGCACTGCGGCCAATTGACTTTCCTGGAGTGAGCTGGGAATATCCTCGTATCTCCGGTGCGATTCGTGCAACCCTCGATCAGCAAACAAAGGGCTTACCTCACGTATGCTTGAGCGTGTCTCCAACTGATGCGCCCTTGTGTGACTTCGTGGAGGCTGCATTTGAACCTTCAACTCTTTCTTTCTGGACTCTAGCCCTCTTGTGATCTGTTTCTTCCTGCCAGTGGTGGGCGTCCTGTGATCTCCCATCATGTTGTAAGTCAAAGCAATTGACCTACTCTTCAATCTGTTTACTTTCCTGTCAACCCATGCCCTGGTGAATGTCATAACCGGGATGGATAGAGTATCCAAATCAGCAAACTCGGGCTCTGACCAATCCACAGGTGGAAGTGGAGTATCTCGAACAGCTGCATAATCTGGATGCACAACATCCATATCCTCATTAACCTGGTCCGGAACTGGGACTACCTCACACTCCCTGATCAGAGTAATCGGCAACCGAGAGAACATTCTCTTCCTTACTTCAACTTCATCAACTGCATCAGCCCAATAATCTTCTATGGTGGCCTTATGTTTAAGCTCCTCAGGCAACACCGGTTGATGTTATGGTGTGGGTCATTGTGTTGTCTACTTGTGTGATATGAGAAATGATAGAATTGAAGCTCACTCTCAGCTTCCCTAGCTGCCTGTATCGAAGGACAAACCTCATCCGAGTTGCCCATCACAATTGGAAACTCTATCCTCCCTTTTTCTTTTTCTTAGTTTTTGTCCAAAGGCCCCAGCAAGCTGTCCTAGCTATCTCTAGCATTATTATTTTTATCTGTTGTGGAGTACTTAGGCAGCCTATATGGGTATGAAGAAAATCCTTGCAGCCTAATGTATGAAAATCTTGGAAACTGTATAAACCAGCACCCATACCTCTCAATTAGCTCCTGGGCATCTCTAGAGATTCTGTGATGTAACCGCTCCTGAAGCAGTCTCGTAATGTACATGGTGAATGAATCGTTGACACGTTTGTAATGGGTTGTACTCGACAGGTGCAACTGTGTACACTCCTCACGGATTTTGAACTGGTGGGAGCCACAACCGATGGGTTCCTTGTAAGAAATCCCCCTGTACCTCGTCATCCGTGCCAACATGTAAATGAGATAGGAGCTCATGTAAAACGTTTTAGTCCTCCTTAGGCTCAGGAGCTGCTCATGTATATTGTCACTAATCATCTCAGCCCAATTGACATAATCCTTGCCTTCCAACACCAGGTTGATGTAATAAAACATCCAAGGCTCAAAAATATAGGACTGTGGGCAACCACCAACCCTGCTCAGCATCATAATAAGATCACAATATTCTTGCTTTAGGTCTTCGGCTATGATCTGCTTCGGCAACTTCGCACGAGACGGCTTCGGAGTGCTCATCCAGTGAGTGTTAATTGTGTCCATGCACCGTTCAAAAGCAGAAGCATACATCCGCTCCGCTCGCTCCCTGGATTTGTAAATCGTATTTCTGTGAACCGGGATCCCGAAAGCCTCACCAATGGCTGCCGGAGTGAGATTGGCAAGCACTTGGCCATCTGGTGACATGATCGACCGGTGTTCTTTCTCGTAACAGTTGGCGCACTCCATTATCAACTCCGAACACTGAATAGCTGGCGGAAAACCAGCAGCTGCATATAGTCCACTTCGGACGATGTTGTGCGAAGTGACCGAAGCCCGATGACTTCCAATTCCAAACAGCCTGTTCTTGAAGGTCTCCAGGTTGACAGAGCCCAGGTTAGTATCCGTCAACTTGCCCAGCTTTGAAATGAACTTCGACTCCGGCATGAATGTTTTGCTGAGCCTCTTGATCATAGCCTGTCTGGAGGCACCATTGTCCTTTCCGGTTGTCCTCGCTTCAGCCATCTGCAACATAACAAACATTCATCAGCAATTAAATTTAATAAAATAAGGCATGATAGGGGCTGCAGTCGAATTCTAGAAGCTGCAATAACTCCCGTGTTTGCAAACCTCAGCTTCTTCTCTTGAATATATTCGAATTCCGACACTTAGAACAGATTTCTAAGTGAACTTTGATGACTTTATTTTACTATCAGCAATCAGCAAGTTGAACTTCTATGACTTTACACTTCGAACCAGCAATCAACAAATATCAAGCTAACAAATTCGTGCTTCTAAGTTCTCAGCTATTCCACTCAATACAAGGCGTCCCACAGGCAACTTCAACTAAGCTCAACAAATCAGATTTCAGCCACTAGCAAGGTCGTACTTTTCAAGTTTTCAGCAATGGCGTACCTCTTTAAGCAACTTCAATTTCAGCAAATACTCCAGTAATGGCGTACCTTTTACAAGCAACTGGCAACTTCCTTAATCAGCAAGGACGTCCTCAAATACTTCAGCAAATACTTCTCAGCGACTCAACTTAAGGCGTACTTCTCTCAGCACAAATTTAATTAACTCCAAGTGCGCCTCCTCAGCAAACTCAATTCCTCAGCAAAATTCGAACTTCTTCAAGCTCACTCAGACTTAGCAAATTCGCCCTTATCAGCTGTGAAAGTGAGTGAAAACTTGCTCATTTTATAGCTAAAATTCAAATTCTAGAAGACGTTAAATTTAGCCAGTGCCATTAAACTCCACTACTCCACTTCAAGAATTCAAATTTTCCCTCTCTGGTGCTTCTGACACTTGTCTCCAGTCGTCGGGAATATTATTCTTCTAGAAACTTGACTTTGACTGGCGTTTTGAATTCCTCTTCGAAAAATTTAATTTAAATTCATCATTTTTACTCACCAGCCGGAGTTCTGTCACTTGAATTCGAATTTTTTTTTTAAAATTTATCATCTGCTCTGGAAAATTCACCTTCAAAGAATTTAATCAAAATTATCTAGGCAACTCCCTTCAGATTCATCGTTCGAAGAAAATTCATCTTGAAAACACATTTTATTCGAATTTGCCTTAGAAAATTTAAAATTTTCCCTTAGGAAAATTCACAATTCGAGCACTGATCAAATTCTTCACTGAAAAAGTGTCGGCGAAGCTCAGAAGACTTGGAAATCCATCATTCATCGCAAATGTTCAGTACCCAGAAGCAAATTTTCTCCAGAACGCCTCGAATCCATGGGTACCCAACGAACGGGTTCATTTAAATTTTTAATTTTGAACCTTAGAAAAATATATTATTTCCATCATTTTAAACTCGTTCTTCGCCTGTGATCACTCTGTGTGGCTCTGACTTCTTGAAAAAAAAAATTTGAATCACCTTGCAATATCATCGTCTCTGACTTCATCACTGAGAAAAGTTGCTCGTCTCGGAAAATTTTATCATCTGAGTTCTAGGCATATTTTCCAAGGAAAAAAAATAATTTGCCTTAGAAAATATTTAAATCATCTCTTGCATTTTGAGAACTTGCCTTAGAAAATTTTTGATTGCCAGTGGAGAAAATCCTCATTTAGAAAATTTTTATTTGTTCCGGCATGCCTTGTACATCTTATCTCCACCTCATCCCATATCACTTCACACTGAAGAAAAATTCATTTAAAAGCCCAACGCCTTAGATAATTTTTAACACTTAGAAAATATTTTGTTTCTTCCCCTGAGGCGCCTAGCACACTTCATACATTTCAACGTCTTCAAGATTTTTTTAAAATCACCTTATAACTCCCTTCAAACATTTTCCATCACACGTCTCTTCACCACCCTAGGCGTATCATACTTGAACTCTTAACACCATAGGCGCATATTACACTTAGCATTTTATTCTCAACACCTTCGAATATTTTCTAACGCCTAGCATTTTCTAACAACACATCACCTTCAACGCCTAGCAAGATATTTCTAACACCTATAACCTTAGGCGCATATCACACTTTGAGAGGGAATTTAAAAAAAACGCCCAACACCTTTCCTTCACCACCCTTGGCGCATTCTTAGTGTGGAGGGAGAACGCCTATCTTTTACCACCTTTTCACCACGCTTTGGCAAAATTTTCATCCCACTTACCACCTTTATTTACCACTTACAATCCAAACATGGGCGCATTTGATCCTAGCAAGAGGATGACTCTTCGCCTTTCCATCTTTTGTCTTGACATGCACAACTTTGGGCGCATTTTAGCCCTTGAGGAGGATAAAAAACTTTGACCTTGTTGACTTTGGGCGCATTTCCATGTAGCTGATGGATGAAACTTCTCCAACGTCCTTGGGTGACCTTTCAACTTCCAATTTTTGTCTTGACATGGATGACTTTGGGCGCATTTTCATGCTTGTGAAGGATAGAAAACGTTGACCTTGTTGACTCTTCCTGCCTTGGGCGCATTTTGGTACCTGAGAAGGATAAACTCCAAGTTGGGCGCATTTTGATGCATGAGGAGGATTTTCATGTTTGACTTTGCTTTGACCACCTTGTGAACTGGGCGCATTTCACCCCCTGAGGAGGATGGGCGCATTCTGAGGGGTGAGGCAGATTTTTCATACTTAGAAATTTTTCAACTTTCCTTCTTTCATTTTGGGCGCATTTTGCCCCTGCTGCAGGATAAACATCTTTGACTTTTGTTTGACTTTTCTCACCTTGGGCGCATTTTAGCCATGGTGGAGGATGAATTTTATTTTCAAAAATTTCTACGCCTCAAGCTGAGATGGGCGCATTTCCCTATGCCTGCTGGACGAGACTCCAGACTTAGACGAATTTTCATCATCCTCGCCAGCTTACGTGCCCTGCTATTTATAGTAAGTTCTCTGAATTTGGACTTCTGAAGCTCGGAATGGCCTGAAATTTTAAACATAGCTTCTTCAAAACTTTATCAACTTGTCGGCACTGCCACTTTTAGTCACCCTGCTATTTATAGCCTGTTTCTGAAGGTGACTTACTATAAATAGTAAGCTCTTGTTTCTGATAGCTCCCAAACTCCGATCGAGTTGAAATTTGAATAAGGCGCTCCTCACCACGTGACCTGCTGGCTAACACTGGTGCATGCAGCTGATTTACTATTTTTAGCACGTTTCCAATCTGACTTACTATAAATAGTAAGTGCTCCGTTTGACCTGAAATTTCACCAGCAGATAGCCTGAAGGACGCTGATCACAGTGGTTTATACCGGATTTCGAAGATTTTGACTTTTGATGCCTATTTTTAGGCTCGGTACAAAACCTAATTTGCATTGCATGCGTATCAAAGATCTGTTTCTCTTACGTTTAACATTGTATTGACTATTGAATCACGAGCTATTTGGGAATGCATTTCAGGACACTAAAATAGCAAGTTCCTTACTGAGTGAGAATTCTCGTTTGCATGTCACACCATCGCGAAGCTCTCGAAAAACCCATCGGGAATCACCTGACATGCAAAGAAAAGCTCGACATGCAAACCCTAAAAATAGCCTCGGAAGGCTGAACCTGAAAGTGGTTATCTCGACTTGCATGTTACGTCATCGCGAAGGTCCTTGAAAAACCCAGAAGGAATATCCAGACATGCAAAGAAAAACTCTGCATTTGGACCCTGAAATCTGTGCCGGAAGCCGGACTGCTAAAAATAGTAAGTTATCCGTTTTTGCTCAAATTTGGCATGCAAGCAATCTGATATACTCTGAATGCCGTGTGATGATCGGAATCTCAAAATAGTTGACAAATTGCCTTGAATTTCACACTTACTAAAAATAGTAAGTACCTCAGAATCTGATGAAAATTGGCTGGAAGCCTGCTGGATGTCTGCTGACAACAATGTTAAGTTCAATTTTCAATTCTCTCACTTTACTTGACCTTGATTTGACCAGAAAAGTTCAAAACCCTAATTTTAGACTTGGCCAAATTTCATGTTTAATCTCAATGACGGACCTACCCAGAAAACGGACACGAGAAAAGAGGCAGGCGAGAGAGGAAAACCAAGCCAAAAGACGGAGCGGACAAAATGGGGTCCCCATCTTGAATGGGGCGATGTGTGGAAGTCACAACACTTGGTTTGCTTGTTTGGTTTTGCCTTGGGCTTCTTTTTCGTGGTTCTTTTTTTGCTCTGGGTTTTCGAGATAGAGTTTTTAAGCCATCATCCAGAGCCAAGTTGAGATTTTGAGTCAGAATCAGTGCCTAAACACTTTAGACGAACTCAGAAGGCCCGAAGGACGAAGATTGACTGTCGTTTCATCCAATTCTGACATCTACTTTTTGGGGATTGACCCTCTGGACGCCCTATTTTTTAGGGACTTCATTTTTGGCATTTTTGGCCCATGTTGGACTTCCTATTTTTTAGGGGCTATTTTTGGAAAGTTACTATTTTTGGAAAAGTTTCTATTTTTGGCAGGGTTCCTATCTTTAGAAAGTGCCCAGATTTCAAAAACCAGTCAGAAGCCCCAAAAAACCAATGGAAAATCATAGAAAATCAATTGAAAATCTGAAAAAATTCATGAAAAATTATGAAATCCATGGTGAAATCTGATTAAGCATGAAAATTTTGAAAAATCAATGGAAAAGCATCAAAAATCAGACTTCCAGATCAAAAAATCAATGGAGAATCTGGAAAAATCAATCAAAAAATCACAAAAATCAGTGGAAAATCTGGAAAAGTCAATGGAAAATCAGAAAATATGGTGCAACCAGCATGAAATTCATGGTGAAATGATGGAAATCGCCTAAGTATGGAGAGTTGAGTTCATGAAGACATGGAGAAGAGGCTGAAAGTCCGCCCTGCAGGTAGAATGGCAAATGGAAAATCTAATGAAAGTCCGCCATACAGAGGAAAATGGATTGGAAAGAGTTTGTGAAAGTCCGCCCAGCTTCATGAGGGCATGGAAAATGAAGTGGCAAGACTTTGAGTAAGTCCGCCCAGCTCTTGATGACATGGAGAAAGATCTCTAAAGTCCGCCCACCTCATGGAACAATCTCTCCAAAGTCCGTCCATGTCAAGATAGATGTGGCAAACAAGGTTGGAAGTCCGCCTAGCTTGAAGAGGTATTTGGAAAGAGCTATAGAAAGTTCGTCAACCTTAGAACAAATGGAAAATGCTTTATAAAGTCTGCCCAGCTGGAGAGTTGAATGGAAAATCATGTGGAAAGTCCTCTTAAAAGTCTGCCATCTATTGGAAAGTCAAATGGAAAGTCCATAAGGAAGTCCGCCCATGCTAAGGAAGTGATGAGTGGAAAGAAAGTTTGCAAGTCCGCTGGAAAGAAAGCCACAAAGTCCGCCCAGCCTACTATCATTTGGAAAATGTTTACAAAGTTTGCCATAGGAATAGAAAGCATCAAGTAAAGTCCACCCAACCTAACATATGGCATGAAGACAAGGAAGTCCACCTAGAGAGAGGTAGATAAATGAAGATAAGGAAGGAAGTTCGCCATTCCTAGAAGGCTATGGAAAAATGAATAACAAGAAGGCAATCACCTTAGAAGTCTGCCATTCCTATGAAGGCTATAAAAAATAAATGGAAGAAGCCTTGAAAGTGCGCCATGACACTTGAATGGAAAATAAATGGAATAAGTCTAAGAAAGTTCGCCATGAGAAGAGAGAGAGTATGGCAAATCAATGAGAAGTCCAATTTCAGGAGATAGAAATGGAGAATTCAATGTAAAATATGCCCATGCCAAGATGAAAATGGCAAAGAAAGTTTGAAATTCGCCTTGAAATGAAGGATTCGACACAAAATTCCCCTGGACATCAAGAGAGAGTGTTAAAAAATTCGACATGAAGTCAGACTTCAGGAGAGAGAAATTAAAAAAACTTCATCCAATATTGAAATTGATGAATAATTTTCGCCATGGCTAAATTGAAAAAATAAAGAGAAAATCAAACAATTAGCCATAAAGTGAATTAAATATTTTTTTTAATTTTGGAGAAAATTAAAAGTTTGGAAAATAAAATTGAAAATTCATGAAAATCTTTTATTATTTTCCAAAGTTTATCCTGAAGAGTCTGAACTCAAGAAAAGAAACATAAATTTGGAAACTTACTTTGCTGGAGAGTCTGAACTCAAGAAAAGAGGCATAAATTTGGAAACTTACTTTGCTGAAGAGGAGAACTCAAGAGAAGAAAAATGAAATTGCTAAAACAAATCAATTGCTCAACTTTAAACAACTTGGGAAACTTTTCTTGAAGAAGGGAGAGAACTCAAAAGAAAAAAGAAACATAAATTTGGAAACTTACTTTGCTGGAGAGTCTGAACTCAAGAAAAGAGGCATAAATTTGGAAACTTACTTTGCTGAAGAGGAGAACTCAAGAGAAGAAAAATGAAATTGCTAAAACAAATCAATTGCTCAACTTTAAAAGGCAATTCAACAAGTCATTTTCACCATATCTTTCAGCAAGTTTAATTTTTCTTGAGAAGCAATTCAGAAAAGAAGTCATTTTTAGGAGAAAATTTGGAATTGAAGAGTGAAATTTCTGAACGATTGGCTTGATTTTCGAAAGTAAAGTCAAAATTCTTCACAACTGAATTGCCATCAAAAGAGTAAAATTTTCAAGAATTCAAAATGGAGATTAATGGAATTCATTATTACTTTTGATTTTATGCTCTTGCAAAATTTATTCAGTCCTCTTATTTTTCAGTTTACTTTTTTGTGAAATCTGATTTTGACAAAAATTAATATTTTCAAGAGAGAGGAAATCCAAATTAAATTATTTAAATTAATATATTTTCTTTCCTGTAGGTGGATGACTACAGAAGGCGAATCTTCAAAGAAGAAATAAATGAAGTTTGCGAGTAAAGGACCGCAGCTGGAATCCAAAGTCAATTCAAAGTGTAAGAATATCAAAGATACTGACATGGGACATGTAGATTTTGAAGAATTCAAAAAAAGAATGATGGCACTGAATGGACTCATGCCTACAGCCATAGCTCGCCAGATGGTACGAAATGGAATTGTCCAAGTAGCTAGATTTCCTCCGACTGTTGAGTGCCTTGAATTAATGGTGGAATGCGCAAGACATTATAATCCAGAGGAAAGGCAAATTGTTCCTCCTGACGGGAGAGTCTTAGCACATCTTGGAGAGTGCGCTATTGAGGAAGCCTTTGGCATTCCTAGCCACCACAAGTCTTCATATAAAACCAAGGAAGACACAAGGAGAATTTTTGAAGAAAGAAGTGAGCAATGCATAGCTAATTTTAACAATTCATGGTTGTTGAAACCAAGGCCAATTAAGAAGATGCCAAAGACTTTGCGTCGGACAACTTTTAAGGAGGATTATGATGATATAATTTTGCTACTAAATAGAATAATGGGCAGCCCCCAAGGTGCATTATTTCAAACGTGGATGTATTTCTTCATAGATGAAATTGTTTCTGGAGTTAGAATGTTCAATTGGGCAAGAATGATTAGCAATAACATCCACGAACAACTAGTCAATTTGGAGCACACCAAGTCCTTCCACATGAGCTCATATATTGTTTACATGTTGGCAAGAGCTTATAGATATGCTGGATTGATATGCCGAGGTCCGATAGGTAATGGAGAAAATGAACTTAGTATATAACTGCTACCCTCAGCTATAGCTGTCAGAAAAGACACATTTTAGAAGAGCTCACGATGCATTTCTCATGTATATAAAAAGAATACTACAAGGAGGAGCACATCAGAGATTATCTCATGAATCCAAAAGCCTCATCAGTAGATATGGATCCTGGTATATCCAGTTTCCTAGATTCACATACATCCAGATCTAGGGTTTTACGAGACATCCTTTCAGACTTCCAATTTTTCCCACTAACAGAATGGTATTGCTAAAGGTTCTCAAACAGCTGGAAACATATCAGAACTTCCAAAGAGCAAAGGGTAAGGCAGCAGTCACATTCCCACTTTTCATTGGCAATATGGAAGAATCGTGCCCATCAGCACAAGCAGCAGAAAGTGCCAGACTGGAAATAGAAAAGTATCCCTTCAATTCATATCGGTCTCAGGATAATTTCAATCCTCATCACCATATAGGATCCGTAGAAGGAAGGAAATATAAGCACAAAGTCGAGCTAGAAGATTATTGGGCAAATGTTGCTGATGAGTTTGAAGTCAGACAGAGAATGTGGTCTCGACTACCAGTTAGCTTGATAAGGACAACCGAGCTCTTCAGGATACCGGATCAAATTGAAGATGATGGTGAGTTCACTCAGCCAGGGTTTGATGAAAGTAGACCTTTGCTTCCTATAAGATGGTCTGAGCCAGAGCTTGCAGATTTGGACACCTTTATGAGGCCTGTTGTCCAGTACTCTCAGTGGTGGGTAGATCAACAAGTTCAGGATTTGCGGCAGAACAATGTAGGGCTAACATATGATTTGATGGGCAAGACAGAGTCTTATTCCTCGAACGCTGGAGCATCCCAAGGAAGTGAGCTAGTTGAAAACATTAGTTCAAGGAAAAGGAAGTCCAAGGACAAGGTTGTAGTTGAAGAGCCTATTCAGAAGAAGCAGAAGGCTAAGCCACCCCACTCAGCTTCATCTGCAAATATTAATGACATAATGGATATTGATGAATCTTTAGCAGATATAAGAATTCCTTCTCCCCTTCCCATCCAGCTAGAAGAAGATCAACTGCCATCTCCTACAGACACTGAGATTCTCCAATCAGATGATGAAGTTAATATTGTGGATGGCGAATTCCAAGAGGGAATGATTTCCACCCTCAAGGGAATTCAGAGTGCTCCTTGTGTACAGGAAATTCAAGAAGAAGAAGAAGTTGTAAAGCAGCCTACCATTCTGGATTAGCTGAAGGAAAGCTTAAAGACAGTTGAACAAGTAGACATGCCAGAAGAAGATGACATGGCCGATTTCTTGGCCAAACTGGACATAGCCCCTATGAAGAAACCAGCCAAGATACTTTCCACCATTCAAAAAGATGAAGCAGGCCAGCATACAGTACAAATCATTGTGCCAACAGTTGACAAGACAAGAGAGGAAATTATTCCTCAAGATTATGCAATTCCCACTATCAATTTGGGCCCAACAACAAAGAGGCAAGAGGTGGAGGATCTAGATAATTCAATTGCTACAATCAAGGTAAGGCTGGAAAAAGAAGTAGCAAAAAGAAAGGATTGCGAGAAGGAAGTGGAATGTCTGAATAAATACATTCAGCACCTGACTAAACCTCTTGATCAGGCCAACTTAGCAGGACCTCCACTAATGAATACTTCGCAGGAGACTTTTGAGGAAGAAATCACTTCAACCAGAGAGAGCAAAGAATGGATAAATGACAGAAGTGATGAAGCAGCAGTGTTTGCCGAAAGATTAATGCTGGCATATGATCAATCATCTTTCCTACTTTCAAGAATTTCGAGTTTGGCAGAAACATGGGAGAATGCCAAGGATATTCAAGACAGAATCATTCCATGCCTCAGCGTATTGAAAGGAGTTCCTAAATAGGAATTGATTGAAGGGAAAGTTATTGCAGCAGGTTCAGCATATGACTTTAATGGCTGGTACCTAGCACTAATCACAAGGAATGATGTCTTGGAGAAAGTGAAGGAAGATTTTATTCAAATTGAAGAGAAAGCAAAGGAAATTCAAAACAAAGTCCTACAGATAGCTGTTGATGCATTAGAGAGGGACGTTGTCAGAGAGAATCATCTACAGTAGGAAAATTTAAAGAATAAAATCCAAGAGAAGTTCCTTGTCACCACTGGACCTATCCTCAAACAAAATTTGACTAAGGCAGCCAATTTCTTGTTTGTATGGCATGCCTTTTAGAAGCAGGAATCAGAATGGGAAATCTCCTTTGCGGAGTGTGCAAACGATCTAGAACTGTTAGAATACAAGGTTAGCATGCTGCCACTTGTCACAATCGAGGAGGTTAGCACCATAGTCTCCAGATTCATTCGGCACAATGCTTCCCAACAAGATAAGGATGCACACTCAAAGGACTAGCTCTTCACGGCACTTCACTGGCAGTTAACTAATTGTATTCTGGGAAACCCTAATTAGGGTTTTATCTTTTAATCTCTGTCGTTGATTCTAATGTAATCTTGGCCATTCATTGTATCTCAAAAACTCTATATAAACCCCCCTCCCATTCTCTCATTTTCATTAGAAGATTAGAAGAAAGGATTAGATCATTAGAAGAGATTAGAGAGCTAGAATAAGAGAGATTAGAATAATTGGGGAGAGTTCTATGGAATTGTTGCTAATGGCTACTTATGATAATAAAGCTCAAGTTGCATGATTTGATTTGAATTCCTTTGTTATCAAGTGGTTGCATGGTTGCATATTCTCTTTCCACATAGATTCAATAAAGTAGTTGAATGAATGATAGATTGATCATAAAGATTTGGTGAAACTATTTGTTCATGCTTTCTTTGGATGAATAATTTTCATTCAATGCAAAAAGCTAATCTGAACTCATGATGTGGATGCCTTAATGTGTATTTGGAATGATATTGTTCAATTGATGGTATTGTTCAAAATATAATCTTAAACACAAACCCTTTGAAGATTGCACATGCTTTGCGTAGTTGACTTGTTACCTTTTTTTTGCGTGGCGAAACAGAGTCTTGTTATTAATTTCACTTAGTCTTTATTGTCTCTTGATTTCGTAGAAGTAGTGTATAACTTCTTTAACTCTATCCTTTTCCTTTATTTTATGATCGTCAAAGCAGAAAAACCAAAAAAAAAATATAGAGCGTTGACCTTAGAGTAGTTTGTCAAGCATAAGTCCCCTTGTGATAACCAGCAATTCACAACATCCATTGAGTTGATTCCATTATCAAGATTTGACCACCCTAAACATTGGAATTGTCGTATGATCTTCTCTGCAATCTTAGCGTATAAGGCAGTTTTTCAAGAGAGAATAGAGCGTCTTTGGACACCTTATTCTAAAAACGTGTTGTGTGGGTCACAAAACACGCATCAACACCACACTACCACTTGTTTAGTGGGGGGAAAGATAATTACAACGAAATACAATTTCTTCTGCTATTAGCAGGCATCCACTCAACAGTGGGGATTCGCCACTTAAACAGTGGGTGAAAGATGCAGATACAATTTTAATTTCCTCCACACTGGTGGTAAACCATCCAGGGGTTAAAATGTTTGCATAAGAAATCACAAGTAAATGAAGCAATAATAATGACTGTATTAGTATTACTAATTCACAGTCGTACAATGCAATTTATCTTCCATTTACAAGTGTTACAATAACATAATCAACACAAATACTTGAAGGATGATTCTTCCAACTTCTACACTTCTCAATTACAAAATTACAAGCCAAAATCTGAACTATTAGAAATCTAATAAGAATTACCAGCAAACTGAAATATAACCAGCAACGTAGACACACCACAAAATGCTCATAACACCTTCAAAACTCCTCCAAAATACCTGAAGTAAGTTACAAATGCTTCTAAGAGTAATGGCACCCAAGTTCCAACCAAGAAACTGAATCCAAAGTTTACAAATTAATTATGCATGAGTTCCAAAGCACTTCCCAACATGGTACGGCCCTAGGAATGGTACAGCCCCTCTAGTAAATTCAACACTTCAAGATAAAATCTGATTCTTTGCAAAAAGGGTTGCCCTTAGCATAAGAATCAAAGGAGCCAATACCCATAAGCAAATTAAAATCATACAAAAAGCTGTATTTGAAAATCTCTTTCAGCCATGAAACAAACAGCAACACAAAGCTGGAAAATCTCATCAAAAACTCAACAATAATGCTCAATATGCACTTCTGAATGAAGCACACTCCCAATTGACCATCTAGGGAACCATAGTTTCAAGCCCAAAGAATGGTGTAAAATTGCTAAGCTTCCTCTTAGCCGGGTTCTAAATTCAATCCAACAGCATTTTGATATCATAAACAATAGATGCCAAAATGAAGAACTGAAGCCTCCTTTCATAGATTTTGAAGTGACTCTTCAGCTTCCCAAGATGGAAGCCTTTTCTCCTTTGATAATATTTTTAAATTTTAAAATCATTTTCCTCCCTTCACTTTTGGCGTCTCACTTCTAGGAGAAAATAATAAACTTAAATAATATTAAATTCTATCTCAAAGTGGCGTCCCAACTTTAGGAATATTATCAACCTTGGAAATATTTAATCATCCTCTTAATGAGGTGTCCACCCTTTAAAATGATTTGTAATGCTAGGCCAAGGAGTTATATTAACTATATAACATTAATATCTCAAAATAATTCGATTCTTCAAACTTGCGCCTCAGGAAACCAAAACTTGAGATACTTAACTGTTCAAACTGAAGTAGAAAGCTTACTGTGTTGCTGCCAACTGGAGCCCTGCTTAAAAATAGAATTTACTAAAAATAGTAAATTTTGAAAAGTTGTTCAACTCACTTTGCATGTTATATCATTGTGAAGCTCTCTGAAAACCCAGAAAGACTCCGCAATCCAAATCTCGAAACTCCAATGTGCTAGCTAAAAATAGCAAGTTTCGGAAAAGGTTGTCAGATGGGGATGCATGTCACACCATTTTGAAGCTCTCCAAAAACCCAGAAAACTCCACCAGACATGCATCAAAAACTCATACATGCAAACCTTCAAAAATGCTTCAGAACCCCAATAAGATAGAAAACCCTAATTTTACCTCTAATGAGCCTACGGACTTCCGAAAATAGGCTATCAATCATAGAAGAGCATTTGACTAAGATGGAGATATTATAGTCCACCCTTCCCAAAATTGTTTGTTCTCAAGCAATTCTAATGCCATCCCAAAATCACCATGCTGAACCAGACTGAAACTGAATATGATCCCAAGGTCCCAAATCAACCTAGGATATCGATAGCACCAACTAATGTAAGCACTGCACTGCTGGATGCCAACACAAGAGACCACCTAATTAAAACCATACTGAAACACCATGGGAGTAAATTCCAAAAAACCAACATTGGCTTCATCATCTTCAACTGTTAAATAGCAAACCCAAGTGATACCAGGATTCCAAATCATCCTCAGGAACACTGTTCCTCTAATTCGTTGCGCTACTCTAATTAAAACATTTGAATACTCAAGGTGGAGCAACATATCTCAGTCCACAAAAGACAATGCACCAAACATGTCAGTGCCCGGGTCCCAAATCAGTCTGTAGGACCTCCAAACCTTGTTCTTATAATTCTAATCAGCAACAAAATTATTCTCAAACAAGTCACCAAACCAATGCCAAACAAAGAACCATGCTCCACACTCCATCTCAATCCAAAAGGATATACAATCACTGAAAAAACTCCAAGAAACCAGTTAATAACTCACTGCCCCAAACAATAACATATGAGTTTGTACCAAGAAATCCACTGTCAATTATCAATGAACTACCCATACCTGAACTTTGACCATACTGAATCATTCCCTTGCTCATTTGAGGCAAAAATTCAGTTCAAAGAAGAGATGGAGAGACCTGAAAATGAAATAACCAACTACCAAACGGGTCTGAAATAATCATCTTGAGATCTGATTTTTTGAAAATCAGCATCCAAGAAGACAAGCAGCAGCTGCAACATAAGAATTTTTCATCAAAATAATCATAGCAGCTCATGAACAAGATTGGTGGCACCTTCAGCAAAGGTCCCAATGCCACCACAAACCATCTTCTGATCACATTTCCTTCCCAGAAGACCAATTTATGATGAGAAATAATGAACCAACGAAAGAAAAAGAAGGTAGCAGCAATCATAGAACTAAAATTTTGGTACTTATCTCTCTAACCAACCTTCTTCTCATGCATACTAATCTTCATAAAAATATACTTGGAATCCCAAATACTATTTTCCAACTGGAGACATTTCCCAACACGAGCAATTGATCACAACTACATTCTAAATAAAATGTGTTGGTTTATCCCCTTTAGAATTTTCAATATTACCTTCTTGCCAAGTAATGCCAAGATCCCAAACCAACAACAACGAAGAACCATTTCTCAAATGGAGAATTGCTCTCACACTTATCCTCTAATTTGCTCATTCCATCTGAATTGATGCTTCTTGAAACTCCAAGAAGTATTCAACCAACCTATGTTCATTGAAGAGATTGAATCCAAAATCTTGTGACATGATTTTCCGGAAAGATTCCATGAATCCTTCATCAAATACAATTCTGAAATCAATCACTCTAAGAGAAGATGAAGATGTACTAACCACTAAGTCTAACCATAGCCTCACAAGCATACTCATCAAATAATGAATAAAATCCTCATCAACACGCCAATCAACTCTTCATTGATGAACAATAAGAATGTCTTCATTTTTTTGTGGTCCAAGAGTTACCATTCCTTGTTAAATGGATGCACTAGGAGCATCAGTAGATTCAACTTCATGCAACTCACGTATCAACTCTCCTATGTTGGAAGACAAATTGAAATTTCCTCCTTCAATAATTTCCGAAGCAATTTCTTCATCATTTTCAAAAAGAGGATTTACATAAACCTTACTAGCACCTTCTTCATACAAGAGATTGTCAAAAGCCTGAAAAGCTTGTTGATGAGAATTTCAATGCTTTGGTTTCTCAGGATAGCATTCCAAATCATATGTTTCTTGTATGTGATCAAACTCATAAAGAATTACCTGAAGCTCCTCTACTCTTCTTTTGTTTTCTTGCTCCCATGAATATTGAACAACAGAAATCTGATTCTCTGCTTCAATTAGAGTCTCATGCACTTCTTGCAACTTGGCTTTAGTAAGCTCGTTCCACTCTAATGCCTTGTCAGCAATTTTGGCCACTGTCTTTGTCACGAATGATGTGCAAAAGACAAGATTTAATTTCCTCCAAGGTAAACATAAAGGACTTCATATCATAAATTGAAGTGCAACATACAACTTCTCCCCTAGGCACATCATAAATCAATTATTCTACATGCCTATGAATTCTATCAAGTTTTGACAAAATTTGAACTCCATTTTCAGCAATCTGTAAACTTGAGCTGCATTCTTCATATACTGGTTGAGATGAAGTAGTACAACTTTGATGGATAAAGATTTCAAAAATAGTTTGAGTTGTTCTCCTCAACTTGTCTCGCATGTGATGAACACTTCATCATTCCATCCATTGTGCCTTCCAATTCCTTAGCTTTTTTCCTTAGCTTGATTTCAGGTGGAGAGAAATCTACCTTATAACTACTAGAAGCTTCTCCTTCCGTGTTGTCTTTTAAACATGATTCTAGGGAGTCGGTCAAATCAACTTTTAAGTTGGAAGAGACTTCAGCTACCTCTTTCTCTTTCTCCTCTTTGGCTTGACTTTCAAACCAACATTCTCCAGAATTGTGAAGAAGCAACTCACTGATTGAACAGGTATCTTCTTCTAACCAAACTTCTCTTTTGTTTGGATTTGCATTTGTGGCTTCTTTAGTCACATTACATTCTTCTATAGAATGCCTAGATTCTTCATGTGTTTCAAGAACTACTATGGTATATGGCTTTCTACTATTGAATGCATGGACGAGAGCAAATCCGTAGATACCCCTTGAACTATTGCTATGAATTCAAAAGGATTCCAACTTTCATTCCCCTCTTCAACTTCAGAAATCTCCTCTTTGCTCTCAACAGTCTTCATCAAAAGAGATTTCAACTTTTCTTCACATTGACTAAAAATTTCATTAACTAACAAATCAGCAATAGGAGAAATCTTCACGTTCATAAGCATTCTTGAGAAAGGATTGGACACTTTCGGGAAGAGAATCAGCTTCTTTGATGGTGTCAATTAGAACATTCTTAACAGCTGCAAACACCCCCTCTTCCTACTCACTCCAAGTTGAAGTGAAGAGATAATTAAACAAATGGTAAATTTGATTTTCCATCTCCAATTCTATCAGAAGGATGCAAGTTCTTACTTCTAAAAATGTCTTTAAAACGGCAGCCCTTCTTGAAAACAAACCACACCCAGTTTCATCCAAATCTTGAAAACTCTCCACTATCATATTTAATATGATCTTGATGGTTTCTTCATCATAGGGCAATTGTGGTTCCACAATTCTTATCACTTCCGTAAAACAAAAAGAAATCAGCAACTTGGTTTCCTCATCTAGATGCCTCAACCAATAGGGCTGATTCAAAAAAGTCAATGCAGGTGCTAACACAAGTTGCATCTCCTCAGAAGGTGATTGCTTCACTTGCCTCAAACATTGTTCTAACAAATGAAGAATGTTCTCTTCATTTTTCCTTGATTGAAATTCTTTTTCAAGTCTTTTCCCAGCCATATAGAGAGTCTCTACCAACTTCATCTCTTCTTCATTAGCCATGCCTAACAATCAACTTTTGGATACCACAAGGAGCTTGAATTAGAATCTGTTATAACTTTCGATTTAGTACTGGAGATCTCTATCACTCATCTGCCTAAACATTAAGCACTGATCCACAGGATGGCAGGATCTTCTGCTCTAATTCCACTAAAATAAGCCCCTTCATTTTTTTTCCAATTTTTCACAACACAAACCAGCACTACGCCAATGGTTAGCGTTGGCTTCCAAAAGATAATCAAACTGAACGTAACCTCTGCCAAGAATGTTCACCAAGGTCCTTTGAGAGGCAAGGTGATAGCATATGGTGAAGGGTTCGTTAGCAACACTGAATTGAATAAGAAGCTGGAAATGTAATGTAGGCGGTGATCCGACCATAAGCAATCTACGCTACCACTTGTTCAGTGGGGGGAAAGATAATTACAATGAAATACAATTTCTTCCGCGATTAGCAGGCATCCACTCAACAGTGGGGATTCGCCACTTAAACAGTGGGTGAAAGATAAAGATACAATATTAATTTCCTCCACACTGGCGGTAAACCATCCAGGGGTTAAAATGTTTGCATAAGAAATCACAAATAAATGCAGCAATAATAATGACTGAATTAGTACTACTAATTCACAATCTTACAATGCAATTTATCTGCCATTTACAAGTGTTACAATAACATAATCAATGCAAATACTTGAAAGACGATTCTGCCAACTTCTAAACTTCTCAATTACAAAATTACAAGCCAAAATCTAAACTATTAGAAATCTGATATGAATTACTAGCAAACTGAAATATAACCAGCAACTTAGACACCCCACAAAATGCTCATAACACCTTCAAAACTCCTCCAAAATACCTGAAATAAGTTACAAATGCTTCTAAGAGGAATGGTGCCCAAGTTCCAGCCAAGAAACTACATCCAAAGTTCACAAATTAATTATGCATGAGTTCCAAAGCACTTCCTAGCATGGTACGGCCCTAGGAATGGTATGGCCTCTCTAGTAAATTCAGCACTTCAAGATAAAATCTGATTCTTTGCAAAAAGGGTCGCCCTTAGCATAGGAATCAAAGGAGCCAATACCCATAAGCAAATTAAAATCATTCAAAAAGTTATATTTGAAAATCTCTTTCAGCCATGACACAACCAGCAACACAAAGCTGGAAAATCCCATCAAAAACTCAACAATAATGCTTAATATGCACTTCTGAATGAAGAACACTCCCAATTGACCATCTAGGGAACCATAGTTTCAGGCCCGAAGAACGGTGTAAAATTGCTAAGTTTCCCCTCAGTCAAGTTTTGAATTCAATCCGGCATCATTTTGATATCATAAACAATAGATGCCAAAATGAAGAACTGAAGCCTCCTTTTATAGATTTTGCAGTGACTCTTCAGCTTCCCAAGATGGCCGCCTTTTCTCCTTTGATAATATTTTTAAATTTTAAAATCATTTTCCTCCCTTCACTTTTGGCATCCCACTTCTAGGAGAAAATAATAAACTTAAATAATATTAAATTCTATCTCAAAGTGGCATCCCAACTTTAGGAATATTATCAACCTTGGAAATATTTAATTATCCTCTTAATGAGGTGTCCACAAATTAAAATGATTTGTAATGCTAGGCCAAGGAGTTATATTAAAAATATAACATTAATATCTCAAAATAATTCAATTCTTCAAACTTGCACCTTAGGAAACCAAAACTTGAGATACTTAACTGTTCAGACTGAAGTAGAAAGCTTACTGTGTTGCTGCCAACTGGAGCCCTGCTTAAAAATAGAATTTACTAAAAATAGTAAATTTTGAAAAGTTGTTCAACTCACTTTGCATGTTATATCATTATGAAGCTCTCTGAAAACCCAGAAAGACTCCACAATCCAAATCTCCAAACTCCAATGTGTTGGCAAAAAATAGCAAGTTCCAGAAAAGGTTGTCAGATGGGGATGCATGTCACACCATTCTGAAGCTCTCCAAAAACCCAGAAAACTCCACCAGACATGCATCAAAAACTCATACATGCAAACCTTCAAAAATGCTTCAAAACCCAAATAAGATAGGAAACCCTAATTTTACCTCTAACAAGCCTACGGGCTTCCGGAAATAGGTTATTAGTCATAGAAGAGCATTTGACTAAGATGGGGACATTACACTCTTCCACCAATGGTGGGAATGAAAATGTATGCAGGAAAGTATATAAGGCGGTGAGGCCAGCCTTCTTCCACTAAAGTCGGAATACAATAGAAATTTGTAAAAATATTAAGAGTTGATCAGTACTACTGAATTAGCGTTACAATGTGAAATAAAATTTGCAAGAGCCAAGTATTAGAGATGTCCAAAGTGTTGCAAATGTTATAGAATGTCTCTCCAACTCCAAAAGACTCCCAATCATGAAAAACAAGCCCAAAAACTCCAACTACCAAAATCTGATATGACAAACCAGCAAGTACAAAACTCAGGCCAGCAACATGAGACACACCAAAATGTTCATAACTCTCTCAAAACTTCACCAAAACACCTAAAACAAAATGAAAATGATGCCTAAGGAGTAGATGACCAAGCTAAGGCCAAGAAACCACTGAAAACATGAACTATTATTTTTAGCACACTTCCCAAGATAGTTACTAGGCATGGTATGACCTCCCAGGAGGGGCGAACAGCATTATAAAATCCAAGACTTCATCAAAAAATTCCATACTCAACAAATAGGGGTGTCCAGGGCCTAGGAAAAGATTGAACAACTAACCAGAAGCACACAAAAATCCCTCTTAGACTTATGATTAAAAATCACTTTCAACTCCACAGTAAACCAGCAACCTGTAAACTAACAAAACACCCCAAAGACATCAGAAAACTTCAAACAACTTCATTACAATGAGCTCCATCTGTTCTTCAGTGTAAAGAACAGCCTTCTCACTTAGATAGTTGCTATCTTTCAAGCAAGAAACTAAGTATAAGCTAGGAGGTATGCATTTCTTGAAGCAATTCAGTCACCATTTCGGTAGCACTTCGTTATAATTTCTTCATGGATGAATAAGAATGCAGCAACACTCATATTTATAAGTCTCTCCTGCAGTTAGGGCGCCCAAATGACCTTCAAATCCAAATTCTTTTTTTTCACATTAGCATTTCATTTCATCTTCCTCCCAAGTCATCCAACTCAAGAAAACATTATACTTTATCAAAATTGCAAATAAAGTATAATATTGGCATCCCAAAACTATTTAAGTGAAATACTTTATAAAATAACTTATTTCCTCAATTAGGCGTCCAAAATAATAATAAAGTGAAATACTTTATGAAATCAACTTATTTCTCCACTAAGGCGTCATGCCTTAATAATATTTTCACTTTATAAAAATATTTTACCTCACCACGAAAAGCGCCTAACTCAAGTCCTGACCTACCAAAATAGCTTCTGAAGTGCTAAAGAACAAACTGCCCAAACTAACCTGCCAGAAATAGCCTTAGAACTGGCCTGTTGAAACCCTGCTAAAAATAGCACATACTAAAAATAGCATATTGCGAAAAATAGTAAGCATGTCCAAATGCATTTTCTCCACATTCTGAACAATCATCGCAACTTACTAAAAATAGTAAGTCTAAGAAAGTCCTATGTTTCAGTTGCATGTCACACCACCGTGAAGCTCTCTGAAAACCCAAAAGGAATCCAAAATCAAAACTGCAAATCTCCAACATGCAAGCCATCAAAAACACCAAAACATCCTCCTAGAAAATAGGAAACCCTATTTTTTGCTTCCAACTACCCTACGAGCCTCCAAGATAAGCTAACGGCCGACTGTACTGATCACTGCTGAGAAGGGGACATTACACCCCTAAATGGCCCCCTCAAATCAACTAGATGAAGTTATGGAAGAGCAAAACTGTTCCTAAAGAAAGCTTCTTTTAGTGAACGGCCTATCACAAAAAATTCTCACTTTAGATGAACTTCAAAAATGGGGAATGCAATTAGTCAACAGGTGTTTCCTTTGCGAGGAGGGGGGAAGTATTGATCATCTCCTATTCCATTGTGTGTACTCTTGGAGAGTTCTCCAAAAAATCCAATGATTCCTTCTTAGCTAGGCTTGGCACAAGGGTACCAAAAGAATCTCTGAAAGCTAGAGCCCCCCCCTTTCCACCATCCTCTTCTTACTAAGTTGTGGTGGTTGGCCTTTCTTCTCACTCGTTGGGGCCTCTGAAAAGAACGCAACAAAGTCTTCAAAGGCAAAAAATTCCCTTGGGAAGTGCTTGCAAATCTTATCATTCATAAAATTTAAAAGTGGTGTCTATCAACCCTAAAAGAAACCCCCCCCCCCCATCTCAACATTAGTATTGCTAACCTAAGACATTATTGACATCCTTAACAATATGAGACCCAAAATTCCCCTTGCGAGAAATTACACCTCTTCGACCCCCCCTCCCAAACCCTAGTTGTTTTAAACTCAATTTTGATGGCTCTATGAAAGGGAACTTGGGTTGGGTAGGAGTTGGTGGCATTCTAAGGGATCATAGGGGAACATTGATTGTTCTTACACTGTCAATTTGGGTACCTAGTTTTCTAATTTTGTTGAGGTGGGCAGCTACTTTTCAACTAAACAAAGAAGTCTTAATAAAGTGAGCTACTTTTCATGGTATTTTGTTGACTAAACAAAGAGGTCTTAATAAAGTGATCGTAGAAGAAGACTCCAAAAATGCCATCATGATGCCAAAAGGGGAAGCCACCCCCAACTAGTCTCTCTGTGACCTCATTGAGGCCACTTGCAAGGATATGATGAGCATTGAGTAGTACAAACTTATGTACATTTTCCGAGAAGGAAATCCCTCTACGGATGGGATAGCTAACTTAGGGGCATTTGTCCAAAATATTAAAGTGTGGTATGATATACACCAACTCCCAGAGCATGTGAATATTTCTATCATTAATTAAGCTGGATCTCTTGGTGCACTCAATGTTAGAGATTGATACGAATTCATCTAAAGAGTGTAAGGATTACACATACCCCCCATTTGCATGAAGATCTTTGATATCTTCCCGCTTTTGGCTCAATTTAGCAAGTTTCATTTTCACCTTGCTTCTTCGTTGAATGACAAAAGATTCCAATTTTACCTTTGGTTGGGTTTCAATTGCTACTCTATTGCTATGGGTGAGGAGCTCATTTAGGAAGAGCCTAACAACAATGAGTCTCTAAGGAATGACTAGAAAGTCTGGTCTATTCTTCAAAAGGGAAATCTTTTCTCTTGCATTGAGGCATTGAAGGGTCAGGACCCTTCCCTCTCGGTCAAGTTTGTTAATTCCTAGAAAAATGGCCTCATCAAGGTGAGGGGCCTTTCTTTTTCAATCACTATTGAAATAATATCGATAGCCACAAGTCTTCCTCTTGAAGGAGCTAACTTCCCCAAGAGGCCTAAGGGAAACTATTAGAAGGATATGGAGAATTTCTTAAAAAGGGGCAAGAAGATCAACTATGTACAAAATGGCTTCAATAGAGAGGACCTTCCCGAGGTCTGGAAGAAAATTGTTGAGGTTTTAATGAGGTATGTAAACCTCAAAGGCCGGCACAAAAGATTTCATTCTCAATTGTTCCCTATGCTCAATCATTTTTGTCATAACTTGAAAACGAACTTTGCTTTATGGATTTACTCTTCATTGGAACAATCTATTAAAGTCACGCAAAACGAAGAAAAGCCCCTACCTCTCCATCAGGGCTTAATAAATAGGCTCTATTGGTACAATCAGGCCCTCTCTGTGACTGTTTCCTCAATCCCTCGTATTGTTAATCCCTTTATTGTCCAAAAGGGCTTAATGTCGAAAAATAGTACTTATAATCTTGGAACCCCTTCCTCGACTACTAATTTCACCCCCTGCCCCTTAAAGAAGAGTTACCTGGTCCAACCCCTCTCGTGCCTCTAAAGGTAAAGCCATTGTGGCTAATTCCCCTGCTTGAGCTAGTAAGAAAAATGTTTCCTTTCAGGACCCCCCCAGATTTCAATTTTTGATGATAACTCTAGATCTTCCTGGTCCCCTTCCCCTGATGTCACCCCAAAAGACTCGCCTACCAACTCTCCTTCGCCCTGCAACTTCTCAATTAGCACCCCTCCCTCTCCTCGGAATGAGGAGTTGCATGTTTAGGACACAAAGGTTGATCCTTTGGCCTCTCTAAACCCTTGCAAGAATCATGGCCTTCTATGCGAGATAGTGAATGATTTGTGCAAAGCCACAAACATCCAAAATGACATCCTCAAATAGCGGCTTGCTCAACTGCTCGTGGCCAAGAAGAAGATCCAAAATTTGGAAACTATAATTCTGAATAAAGCTAGAGATTGACCTGGAGAGGAGGAAGATGTGGAATATTGGGAAGTGATGAAAGGGATGGTTGAGAATTTTGATAAATGGGTTGAGTTGGAAAATGAGGTTGAAGACTTGAAAGAAGCTATTGGGTCTCTGGAGGATTGCATGATCTAAGAAAGGAGGTTGCTAGTCTTCAAAGCAACTAGGATAAAATTCTATTCAATTTGCAGGAAATTATTGATTACAGTAAAGACACAATAAAGAATATTGTTGTTACTATCCAAGTGTTCCAACAAGAGCTAAAGAACTGTCGTGCAAAGAGAGCAAGGGGTGAAGCTCTTGTAGCCCCCCCTTCTCACTCTAGCAAAAAAGGTAAATCTATCAAGAAAGCTCAACCTGCCTCCAATGGAGAATATTGAAAAAATGTGCCACATATCTTTTGAGAACTTTAGAGAAGGGGGATTCGCTACTCACGAGTCTCTTTATTCTCAAAAGAATCCCAGGGAACGAATTGCCCTAAATTACCTCAAGGAATAATGTTCAAATGATAGGACAAAAAGGTGAGAGTTCCAGAATCAGAGAGAGTAGATCATAGAGGTTTTCTAGATAGACTGACAGGCTCTTGGCCAAAGGACAACATCGCGGATCAAGGAAGATAGCATGACGTACTGGAGTCCCAAAGGCACGCTGGCGTCTCATGCGAACCAAAAACCAAGAATATCACAAAAAACAACAAAGCGAATCCTAACAACCTAATTACTAAGAACTTCCAAAGTACAGGAAAATAACAGAAAGTAATAGAACTGAAATAAGGTAAAGTAAATGATGAAACTAAAGAGGATAAAGGAAGGAAGTGCTTACAATAGCCCAAGTGATGAAGCCTCCAATGAGTAGATATCTTCAACACCTGCACACATAAAATCGAGGGAAAATGTTGGGGCTGTTTCAAACCCCTGTTTCGATGTTCCCACCTCCACGAACAGCCAAATAGATAGAGAGAAATAACAAGAAGAAATAAAATGAAGTGAACGCAAGAGTGATAAAAGCAATCCCCGCTCAAGGAGGAGAACCCATATCACGAAATAGAGATGCAATAGATAGGGGATGCAAGAAATCTCAAAACAAGTGTGGAGCATGTTAAAAATATTTGTAAATACATATACAATCATACTTGGGTCCTCGACCTTATGAAAAAAATCACAAACAAGAAAGAGTTGGCTCATCCCATAACAACCCGCTTTGCAACAAATTTTACAACATTGCAGTCCTTACTTCAGTCAAAAGGCTGCTTCAAGGTGCATATTTGTTAGTGAGAAGTGATCTACATCATCATATGCTAAGACCAATGTAGGGGTTGACATGGTTGATTGGATTTTTTATGAGCATAGTTTATGATTTCAAACCAAGGAGATCATAGAGGTAAATATTCATTTTTATTTTTGTTCCATTTTGTTTGTATTTCCATTTCATTTGTTTATTTTTTTCACACTTATGTTAATGTTTCACAATAATTGTTGTTCATAGAGCCTTTAGTTGTTCTCCTACGAGTGGCTAATAGGGGGAAGCATGTAATGGGCTACATATATGAGGACATGGCTAGTGCAAAGAAGGCCATTAGATCCATTGGTGTTTGGGTAGAGGATAAGTATCATCCCATATGAGACATCACTAATCAACGATGACACATTTAGCTTCACAAGCCCTTACATGCAGCTGCCTATTTCCTCAATTTAGCATTCCAATTTTGCTTCGATTTCAAGGACAATAAAGAGGTCCTAAGTAGGCTCTACACAATCATAGGTAGATGGCACTTGATCCTCAAATTGAAGCACATAAAATCACTAATATTGAGATTTTCATAATTGCATAAGGAGAACTCTTTGCACGAGAGAGGTGCAAGACAACTCCAACAACATTATAGCCAAGTAAAAATTTGTTAAGGGCATAATTTAAGATTAAAAATTAAAACTTTTCTTTTTATTTATATTAATAAAGAAACTCAAAATTATTCAACTCATTTTAGACACGGGGTTGAAATTTTTGGTGTGAACATGTCAAATCTTCAAAGAATTGCTATTTTTATCTTTAGCCAACCATGCAATGCATCAAGATCCAAGCAATTAAAGTATGTTTGAGCACATACACTCCAAGAAGCACACTAGGTTGTCAATGCATAGGTTGAATGATTTTGTTTACGTTATCATTCACTTCCATCACAAACAAATCTTGGGCACTACCTTATTTTCCATCACACTAGACGAGATTTGATCCATAGTCAAATTGGATCATCTAGGTTAAGGATCCCATCTTCAATGATGAGGGCCTTGCATGGGTTGATTATGTGGATCAAGAGGCAAAAGCGATACCCATGGCAAAGGAGTATAGAGCACAAGCAAACCCCTTGGATGTTGGTTTCACTAAGACATAGGAAGATATCATGGCTACATCATCATCAAGAACCTAAGACATAAGACTTGTCCTAATATTGGGACTATATAGGCTCCTTTAAGCCATAGACTTATAGTTTTCGTTTTGATATTTGTTTTGGTGCCGTGGATTTCATAATCCACGAGTCTCGTATACATTTCACAATATTATAATTTATATATCTAACAATGTTGTTTCCTTCAACTTAAATCCACTTTGTGATTGATGTATACTTGTGTGTGTGATCAATGTAGCTTCTATTTGATTAATTTATTGTTTTTAAAGTTTATTTACTGAAGGGTGCATGAAACATATTAAATCCTTAAAAATCTTTATATTTCATGGTTCTTCCAATTTGTCAAGTCTTGGCCAAGTTTGGGCACTGTGTCCAGTTCAAAAATCAGCTTGCCGAGTCCAAGACGAGTCTAAGGCTTGTAACACTAGTTTAAGTCGACATATACATACATTTATGCCTATACCTCATATGAAAGAATTTTGAAAAGGGTATATTGAAATCTTATATCAAACACATATAAGTATAATTGAGTAATTAGATGTATAAAATGCATACACAATGATATCCAATCATACAATATCCATAGCTTATCATACAAGTTCAATCATCTATGACAACATTAATTAACCAGTTCTTTTCTAAAATCACTCTAGCAATTAATATCATAAGTATGAGGGCATTACAAGTTCCAAAGAAATTAGATTCATTTTGAAATCGTACCCACAAATGACTTTCACATTAGCTCACATAGATTTGAATGAATCAAATTGAAAGCTTTTTGCATGCAATACTCCTGCATTCAATACTCCTTCAATAGGAAACAACTTATGTTCCTATCACCAACCAAACACCCCACACATATTCCATGCTTCTCCTAGATAGATGGCAATCTTTGAACCATACCGATTTTGATCGATTTAGCTAAATAATGAAAATTGAGACATCTGTATTTATCATGCAACAAATGATATCATTGTCCTCCACATCTAACACGCAAATTAACTGTAACAAGATCAACCAGCCTTTAGAAACTACCTTCCCAATGCCTAAGGAAACCACTCTATTTTGTTTAATGTTAGTTACAATACACTTATTTCCACAAAAATCAAAACACTGTTAGAATTTTTTGTAAAATGACTAATAGGCATGGATTTTTGCTTATTTTTTGAAGTGTGGAATAAGCCTAACATCCTTGACTATGAATTTTATTGCTTCACTTAAAATAATCCAAGCACTCCCTATCCCTTCTACTATATGCATTCTACCATTACCTCAAGAAATAGAATCTATAAAACTAAAATCGGCACTAAATTTTACAGACTAGTCTTTGTGGTTGGTAAAAATGGCATGATGCACTAGAAACTGGTTGCATTACTACTATCTCAAAAAGATGCCATAAAAGCATCATGTTTCTCCCCAAGGTCTTACTCTATCTCAACTGTTGCATTAGCCTGAGCCCCCAGATTATTATGGAATTGATCATATTATCATTTCTAGCATTCTTTTTTGATATACCATAACTCATGTAAATAATAACACTTGAATTTGTGTTTAGACTCTAAATCAAATGTGAAAGTTTTCTTCAATTTATCATTATATGGTGCAGCAACTGCTCTCTCATATTGTCCAGGACTGAATTCAGTTATTTGCATTTCTCTGTTCTTTTTGCAACAAATACAAACCGACTTTTTCAAATGTGAGTTATCTCTCTACCAACAGATGCAAAGACGCCACAAAACTTTCAAACAACAATGGAAAATCATTGATCACAAGAGCCACCATGTGATTTTTATCTACTATTTGTAATCAATTTTTTTTGTAATGTCCCATTTTTCACCTAATACTGATCAAGAGGCCAAATCATGGCTATATGCCTATTGTTTAGACTCTAGACAAATTGAAATGGTAAAAGCAGTGAGGCAACAAGTCAACACCAACTCAACTATTAAGTATAGAAAATTATGGACCAAACCATTATTTAGATGATGACCATATGCTTATTGTCTAGACTAATTGAAATAGCAAAAACAATAAGAAAAAAGTCAACTGTTGGATCAAAGAAATTATGGACAGAACCATTATTTAGATCATGGGCATATGCCAATTGTCTAGACAGATTGAAATAGTGAAAACAATGAGACAAAAAGTCAACACCAAGTCAACTGTTAGGTCAAAAAAATTATGAACAGAACCATTATTTAGATCAAGTTTTAGTTCTGGAAGAATGCATAAACAACAAATGATGGTAAAATTGGTGAATATGATACACTAGCACAAGAAATAAAATCTTCTAAAACGAATCTTCACATACAACTAGCAAATTTTCATAGAAGCAGAACAAGACATTATAAATTTTCATCAAATAGGCACGCCATTGATTAATAAGCATCATGATTAATATTACAACTAATTTAGTTTCTAATCATCTTATTTGTTATATATTTAGGTACATTACAATATCACAATCCAAACAATATAGGCATTAATAAAAACAATTCATTGCCACATTGAAAATAAAGCATACTACATACTAACTCTAACAAATAGATAATCATTGGCATTTTAAAGTATGGAAGCAATAATATGACTTCAGTGTGGAAGACATAATCTGACATTTTTAACTCCAGCTAATAAGGTTCCATATATCGAAGTAGAATACTCACTGCATTCTTAAGGGTGTGCTTTGTTATACTTCCTGCAAGGTTAAAAAAATACAAAGAACTTGTCAAATTATAAAGTACATTTCATGAGGACCAGTTATGTTCTCCCCAATATGAGTGAGAATAAATTAACTCATAAATAAAAACCATCTAAGGACATACTGTACTATAATTACAAAAACCAAATTGGTTATAGTAAAAGGATAATTTAACCTGTGAAAATATAATGTTAAAGTTTAACTATTAACATACCTCGGGTTCATCACAAGGACCTCTGATAGAAACACATCTTCTTATTTGTAGTGTGTCATATTATCATTAAATACTGTCATTGGAGTATTACTAAAATAAATGTTTTATAGTAGTTAGTTGTGTTGTTAAGTATTGTACAGTCTGCTTAGGTATTGTCTTAGTGTCTTTGTTGTTATGTACAATTGGATCTGATGGTTATGCCTTGCCCAACAGCTAGTTGGCCTCACAACAAAAAGTTAAGGTGAGGGCACTAATGTAGCATGTGGCATTGTCTTGTACACTAAATTGTTGAATAAAGCTATAATTCTCTATATAATTGTAATTGTATTCATGGTATGTGAATATATGTCATCTAGTAGTATAATTTGTTAGTTTAGCATTTTTATGTAAATAATTCTAGGGCCGTTGCCTCTACAAATTTGGGTCAAATTGAATTCAAGTGTAACTAGAAGTCAGTCAACAGTGAGACACTACTTTATCTTACGAGACATACGTACTAAATGAGACCACTAAGCATAATGACAAAAGTTTCTTCAACAATACAAAGGTGTAATCCAGAATAAGAGGAACAATCTGAATATCAGCGCCTTATGGGAAGGAATTAATGCCCTTGAGCCCAACAAAGGCTCTTGAAGAAGATAATGTGGTTAGGGAGTGAACAAAGAAATCAAAGGGCAATAGTTTGGTGGAACAAGAAGAAAGAAGAAATAGACTATGACAGGCAGCCAGATTCATGATGAGGTACAAGTATAAGTGAAAGCCAAAGTTGAAGTCAAGGCCAAAGAGATAGATGGAGAAAGAACCAACATTGGAAACAAAAAGAGGTTGATTCGGAACCAGCAAACTTTGGACCAATCACAAGCAATAGTTGTGTTGAGGCTGAAGGACAACTTGAAATGAAAGTTGAAGTGAAAGCAGAAGTCAAGGCATAATCATCAATAGAAGCAAGAACCAGCATCAAAACCAAACAGGGGTTGAATCCAAACTGACAAACCATAAAGCAAAAACAAGCAATCACTAGGTAGAGGTTGAAAGACAACTACCACTTCTAGAGGAAGTAAGTGTGGACCTTGCCAACCACTATGAGTTGGAAGGTGTTGCGGAGAAGTCAACCCAAGAATCCATTAAATCTGTTGTCCAGAAGAAAGTCCTTATCTCAAAACAGAGTCTAACGACTTTCTCAAGGGAGAAAAGAGAGGAAAATCAATAACACCAAGGAAGCTAATAAGACAAAACAAAGTGACAAACAAAAAAGAGGCATC
Source organism: Sequoia sempervirens (assembly GCA_007258455.2). Classification (NCBI taxonomy): domain Eukaryota; kingdom Viridiplantae; phylum Streptophyta; class Pinopsida; order Cupressales; family Cupressaceae; genus Sequoia; species Sequoia sempervirens. The sequence continues at coordinate 9,332 of VDFB02109127.1, read as the reverse complement.
TGACAACAAGCAAAGAAACTACAAATCAATGAAATTGAAGGAAGGTTTGAGGATCTAGTGTAATATCCCTTGCTATCTCTGATCTAAATTTTTGTCCTCAAGGAATATCATAAGAGTTACCAAAATGCAAAACAAAGATCTTGGTTACTATGACCTTCTAACACTTTAGGATTTTTCACCTAAAGGAGAGGGAATGGACCAAAATGTAATGTTTACACTTCTTAAACCACTATAGAAATTCCTTACACAATCTGGCCTAAGTTCACCTCAAGGAATATTGTCGAACACTTCACTTGCAATCTCTCAACTAGCTGTTTCTGAGTTTTCAGTTTGTTTGCTTGTCTTCAAATGGCTTTAATTGAAATCTTGTAGCTTGCAAATTAACTCTACAAAGTCTATATAAAGAACTAGATACAAATGCAATCTGTTTTTGGCTTTTTAGATGCAAATACATGACCACTACATTAAAAACATATTCCTACAGCCAACTGACATTTTAACAAACAGTTGGCATACCAACTTATATGCTGGAAATGAATGCTTTAAAAATTGGCATTACATCAAATATATTGTATGCAACTTATGACTCCTTTATTCAAATGATTTTTTCCAATACAACGCTGATACACTAGCCAAGACTCTTGGCTTCACAATAGAAATGCAATACAATGCCAAAGTCTGATTTCTGAAAACACCTACAGCAGCCACCCTAACATGACTAAATGACAATGAAATCTACTACGAATCACAAAAGAACCTGGTAATAGAAGCGCTCCAAGTTGATGAAGAGATGGCGGCCTTAACTCATGTAATGAAGACTCCTTGATGCCAAATCGATGCTCAAAGGTAGCCGCCCCCGTTTTCAGACCTGAAGCTTCATACAGTGAATTATTTGCAGCCTCTATGCCTTCTATTATGCATCAAACCTGATCACCTAAACCTCAGGGAGGTAGTGCCCAAGGTAGCAAGAGAAATCGCTGAATATTATGTTTCCAATCTGCAAATAGATGAAGTCTGATATGGAAAACGATGACTGCCAATGCACCTCTCAAAACCACGATTTTCTCCTCAATGAATATGAATATGTTATGCCACCAATGCCTTCAATAATCTGCTTATTATTACCCAATCGACCTTGCAAAATTTTGGCCAAAGGCCACTAAAATTTTGTCTCTGAAGCACAAATGGAAGACTAAAGTATCTTCCTCTCAGCTGCAATGAAAGCACAAGTTGAACTTCTGATTGAAGCCCACAACTAGGCAACAATATCAGCTGATAGTTTCACAACCTCAAAGTTGCACAATCAATGGGAGTTGTCGTTCCCAAAGACCAAATAGAAATTCTGCAAAAACCCTAGGCTTCTCCACAACATAACAAGTCAAGTATCAAATATTCTGGATGATCAAAAATGAGCCCTTAATATCCTTTTATACTTTTCTTGGAGGTCTCACACACTTTTCTTGCCAATGAGGGATAAAAGATATATTTTCCTCACCACATACTTTAATTTTATTTTATTTAATATTTTATAATTGCACTTTATTATAATATAAAAATATAATTTATAAAGTGCCATCATAATATCATATCATCTAGAAAACACAATATGTTTTCCAACACATTATGTTTTCAAACATTCAATATACAATTGAAAACCTCCGTATAACCCCCTGAATCCATGAAAGAAGCCAACCTCCAACTGGGTAACTGCCACAAAGACCCTCTAATCAAGCTTCTTAGCCTACGAGAGTCAAGAATAGGCTAAACCTTCTACAAACTGATGCTCATAAAAATGGGGACATTACATCTAGACATGACCTACAATGCTAAGAGAGCAGAGGAATGTCCAAGGTAGATATTCCTCAAGGGGAAAAAACATACAAAAAGAGTTAGTGTCGAGCACAATAAGAGTCAAACAAGGCCAATAAACATGGTCAACAAACCACTAAATCTAAATTTAACAAGATAGAAGTTTTCAAAGTTTATTAGAGATGCCTCGAAAGACATGTTGGCACTACAAAATATGTATCACCACTTGTACCACAAATGGGCAAATAAGGAACACTGGTAGTTGTCATTTCCAACCATACTCATAATTGTATCCATATAGTCATATATTGGCACACCAATCAAAAAGAAGACCATAAACTGCATAACGCATTTAAAAAGGAATTCAAGCACCTTAGAGAGAATGAATTTTTTGTAGATATTTATATCTGTCAACAAGTAGAGAGAATATTGTATGAAACTATGCAAAACAATTATATAATTGCTAGGGAATCTTGAGAAGGAACCAACTAACATGAAAAAGTGGGGGTTCATTGAGAGACTTGCACCCTCCTTTTGGAGGAAGATGAAGGTGGTTTTTCCTTCATTATACAAGGATGCTTACAACTAAGCAATAAATTACCACACCTCCAAATTCTCAAAATCAAAATTTTATCACAAGTTTTGTTAGCTCCCAAAGTTGTTGCCCACACTCATAATGCGATTAGTGCACTTCAAGGCCAATAATGTGTTGTTCCTAAAGACAGAAATATAAACTCATCAATAGAGAGTGGGTGATTTAGTGTAATGTCCCCATTTTTAGCACTGCTCTTTCCAATGATTGATAGCCTATCCCCGGTGTGCTGTCGGCGAGTCAGAGGTAGAATTAGGGTTTCCAACTGCTTGGTGGTTTCTTTTGAAGATTTGGGGGTTTGCATGTTGGAGTTTGGCTGTTTGGATTCTGGATTCCTTCTGGGTTTTCAGAGAGCTTCGCAAAGGTGTGACATGCAACTGCGTCGGGCAACCTTTTTGGACTTACTATTTTTAGTAAGTTATGACGGCTACATCTTGGAGTTTGGGATTTTGGATTGCGGATTCTTTCTGGGTTTTCAGAAAGCTTCGCAATGGTATCACATGCACTTTGATCCGAGCAACTTTCTGAATTTACTATTTTTAGTAAATTCTATTTTTGGCAGCAATCCAGTTGCCATCAATTCAACAGGCTTTCCTCTTCAGGCAATTCAGTTGGTATTATTGATTTCTGGCCTTTTGATGCATTTTTTGAGAGAGTTATTTTAATTAAAATAATGTTATTTTTTAACATTAACCCCTTGGCCTAGCAATATGACTTCAAGTTGTGTTTTAAAAAAGGGGACTTTAAGGGGTGGACGCCTCATGAGGTGTTTTATTAATATTCAAAAGTTGAAAATATGACTTGAGAAGACTGGACGCCGCTTTGAGGAAAGAAATATTTTAATTAATCAAAATGTTATATCTTGAGAGGTTGGACGCCTAAAGAGGAAGGGATCAAAAGTAAAGTCAAAAACCTAATTCCTTGGAGGATGGACATACCTTCTAGAAGCTACTGGAGATTCTTTTCGAAGGTTATATAAAAAGGCCTCTACCCTTCATTTTATCATACTATTTTCTATCATACTGTTATGTTGCTGAAATGTTTTCAGAGTTGCTTCGAGGAATGCATACCTCCTAGCCATTTCTCTTGGTTACGTGCTTGAAAGATAGCACCTAGCTAAGACTTCGGAGACTGCTTCTCATCCAGATTTGCAGATAGAGCATCAATGTTGAAGATTTCAGAGATTGGTCCGTTTTACAGTTGCTGATTTTAGCATGGCTGAAAGTAGTTTTAGCTTAGAAGTCATTGTGTGATTTTTGTTTGGTTCTAGGTATTTTACCCTTGTCTTTCTCATCCTAGGGCGCCCCTCTCTGGTGAGTTTCGGAATTTATTATTGTGTATGATTTTATCTTGTCAAATTGCCCTTTCTAGAGGGATTTTCATTGCTGAGCTTGTCTTGAAATTCGTGCAAAATAAATAAGGGTCTTTTGGAGTGGTTTCAATGTTCCATCTTGGGCGCCATCATCAGTAGACTATTATGCATTTGATTTTGAGTCATTTGAGTGAGTGTGGAATAAATTATGAGCATTTTGGTGAGTTGTAGGGTTGCTGGTCTGTGCATTTTCAGTCATATTTCTGTCATATCAGATTGTAGGAGTTCATCATTTGAGTGGGTTTGAGTCTAGGAGTTCTTGTTGAGCATTGAAGAGACAATATACATTGTTGCAGCATTGATATACTTCTAACTCAGTGATCTTGGCAGGCATTTCTATATCATATTGTAACTTGATCAGTAGTACTGTCAGCATTCTCATTTATCTCTCACTTACTTATTGTACTACCCGCTGAATAAGTGGAAGAGGCTGGCTTGCCGCCTATTTTACATTTTGAAGTTGCATTGTAAAATCATGTTGCTGACCGGCTAAGCCGTCACTGCATTTCATGGATCCTCTGACCATATGTTCGCCAGTCCTTGGCACATTTCTTGGTTAGAGTTACTTTCAGTCAGTAGTTGATAGGGATCCTCTGACCATATGCTCGTCTCTCCTAGACGCATCCTTGGTTAGAGTTTCTTTCCAGTTCCGCATTGCATCAAATCCTCTGACCACATGCTTGCCCGTTTTGGGCACATTCTTGGTTAGAGTTACTTCCGCATCGTTTTGGTTTTGACTCTAACCTTAACGGGTGCGTGTTGCATTATAACTGTTATTGAAAAATTGAAAAAAATTGGTTCGGTTCATTACATTTAGAACCAAGAGAGGCTTCCCTAAAAGTGTCCTTAACATAATTAATCACAAATCAAGATGAACAAGTTGAAATTTCTAGAGTAGTACCCAATGTACATTTGATCCCAAAGGCTATCACTAGAGCAAAGAGTAACCTATTGCACATAAGATCTCATACTAAGCTGATAAGGACATCATTGCACAACTACAAGGTGTGGGTATGTAGAACATAATTCTCCAAGATAAGAACTCTCAAGGCTCACTACAAATGTTTTCCCTTGTTGAAATACTAAACCATGAAGTGCATACAAACTAAATTTCCTACTTCTAATCTACTAGTGAAAGAAGTGTTTGGTTGGGCATATGGTGGATCATAACTTCCATGACCGATGCCTAATCCATTGGGTAACAAAGTCATAGAATACCATGAGATACAACATATTGAAATCACAAAAGAATGAGTTGTGCAGATACATACACCACAAATAATGATATCAAATAACTAAACAAACTTAGTTATTCATCCCCATGAAATCCAAATGGAAATTTTTTAAAATTTTTGCAAATGTCACAACTAGACATACATGCTCTGATATTAGTGTATTGTGCTTATCAAAAAAATTCAAATAACTTGCAAATCTTCCAATCCTAACTCATAGACATTTCATCAAACAGCTGGTGCACAATTGATTTTATATGTATTTCAACAAAATACTATAAATAAACACAATAGAATTGATTCCCACAAATTTGAATGTTGATGTCAATAGCACTGTATTTCTGATCATAATGAGCATGTACTAACAGCAGATCTGTATGCTGATATAAAAATCAGAAAATACATTATATAAATAAAATAATTTTTTGACCTGAAATGTTGATGAAAAAGAAAACCCAAAGTCAAAAATTATTTCTGATTTAATAAATCATCCTTATAGCTGAATGGTAGATCAGCAATGGTATGGGCCTCCAAAGGGAAGTGGAGCTGAGGTAGAAAACACAAAAAAAATTCAAACAGCAAACACAATTCCCTTTCAATCTAAGTTGCCAGTTCTGGTACAGGATCGGGTACAAGTAAACCGGTACGACAAAAAAAAATTCCCTTGGGTACGGCTGTATAATATATATATATATATGTGCAAAAAAATTAAAAATATACAGAATTGTAAATGCATTTGATAGTATGATACTTCATCAATCATCAATCATCAATCATCATTGAATCATTGATCAATGGTAGTGATAAAGATAAATGCCAATTGATAGTTCAAAATTTCAATATTATGTCACATATCATGTATGTCTAGAGTCACAATTCAAATGAAGATCATTACAACAACAAAATTGAAATAAATACAATAAAAAATTTGTATAATTGTCTAAGACTCTAAGTCTTCAATCTTCATCAATCATCAAAAGGATCTAGATCAAGGTCATCGCTTGGTTTAACATCATTTGGACCACAAGTTAATGCATTGTCACTCGTACTAGGTGCATCATGTGCAAGAGTCTCATCACCATCATGATCATCATCTATAGTGACTCTAGAAAGCTTTGCAATAGATGCATCCAAGTTGGCACACTCAGGGGCTATGTCCCAATGCTTCATTGAACCATCCTTGTACTCATCTTGCTTATGTGATAGAAGATGCAAGTTGGAATTGACATAAACCAAGTCTTCTTTTTTTGCAGCCAACCGGTTACACTTCACTGAGTGGATATAAGAGTATGTACTCCAATTCCATTCAGCCAAAGAACTTGCAACTTGTTGAAATTGGAGAGAAAACCAAAACAACTTAAAAATAAAAAAGATGCAAAATAAATTAAAGAATGGTAAGTACTAAAGTCTATAATACAAATGTTAAATAATAAAAAATAAAAAAATAACTTGAGATAGAATCTTGATTGCAAGATGCTGAAGGAACAAATAATCTTTCCCATGGAGATACCACCATGTATGAGCATATACACTGTGTTGGTCTTTAAAAGCACAAATACTATGATTTCGTCCTGTGATGAATATGCCAAACTCTTTCCTAACATTTTCCACCACTTTTGGATCTAAGAAGAGTCTTTTGAATGCTTGCTTGTACCCGTTAGCAACTTCACTATCTCTAAATGGTGTTCTCACTGGCAAAGCACGTATTTGTGCTCTATAGTATTTGGGAGACAATGCATATGCAAGAAGATGCAATGGTGTGTTCATCTTGTCCCAACGATGATGAATGATTTTTTCAACACTTCAAAAAATGTTTCTTCAAGGTCATTCTCTTTTTGTCCTATTATGACCTTTATTTTTTCTATCATGGAGTCAATGCCATCATAGATTTCCCCCAAACATGGTCGATCTATATCAGCAAACCTGATCATACTCATGATAGGCTCAGTGAAAATCTAGGCATAATCCACACGAGCCCACCAATTGCCATCTAGGATCAATGACTTGACCTTCTAGGGCCTTTTTGAACTCGATGTCCTCCAAATACTCCGTTGGTTGCTAAAAACCATGGTACCCAATGCCTCTTGCACCTTCACAAGTCGTCTCAAAACGATTGTGTGTGATGCAAATCGAGTCTCAACAACCTAGGATCATGTAAAACATAAGTTAATAACACATTAAACTATTAAAATAAATTATATAAGTATACATGGCATAAATAATAAATAAAATTAAAAAATAAACTAAATAATTTAATTAAATTTACCTTCAACAAATCCAATTTCGAGAAAGTCTTGCTTTGTGACATATGGTGGCTTGTCACAAACATTTGGATCTCCTGTAATGAGCCTAACTCAAAACTGACCACAATTTGCCCTGATTGGCTGATTGTAATTTCGTCAAACAGTTTAAATGCAACCTTGCAGCTTGCTGATATAGTGTTTCAGTCTGAAGTTGCTTGATAAAATGGATGCTAAGATTAATTTAAATACCCCTATAATGCCCACAATCTGATCTACATACTAATATGCAATTCTTTTGGATTTTTAATGCAAATATATGAGACTCTAGGTATGCAAAAATTTGGCTACAGCAAATAGACATTTTGTAAAACACTTGTCATGCATCATATCATTCACAATTCCATTTGCAAGAGCATCTATTGAAATCAACTACTTATATCTCCGTTATTATGACTACTCCAATACAATGTTAATATCCAATAGCCAAGACTCTTGGCTGATACATATGAATTAATGCTTAAATCTGATGCAAACTGTCACCTACAGCCGTACCTCTTATTATGCAGCTTAATGACATCTAACATGCATGAAATTAACAAATGAACCTGGTTTAAGAGCCGCCTTGTATTCCCAATGAAGAAGCAATGGATATTCTGGAAGATGATGACCATATGCAGCCCATACAAATTTCTGAAGAAGTCCCCCCTGTTCTGATTGGGAATGTTGAAATAAAATAATCTCCAGCTGTTATGTATTCCAAAATACAACCAACATCATCCAATAGTCCTCCTAAGTGGAGCGCCCAAGGTGAGAGACAAAATCGAACCAAGATGAATGCGCTCCAAGTAAATTTGTAGTTACTCCCAGCTGGTAATAATGGCTGATAACAATCTGCATGCTGGTATGATCAAAGCTGATGCAACTATACTCTTATATGAAAATCGGCTACATCGCCTAGCTCCAAAAGGATGCGCCCAAGCTCACAGAATTTTTTATCTGATTTTTAATGCTTCCAAACATGAAAATCGCCCCTGTAGCTTGCTTCAGATCTGATTCTTCAAAAGGTAAATAATCTCCAATATTCCTGGCTTCTAATCTATTCGAATAAGATTAATATGACCTAAGGATGAGGGCGCACCAAACCCAAGGACAAATCAATGCACATTCAAGCTTCCACAAACAAATTCGTATTTCTAATGGCGTCCTTGAGTGCTGCAGATTTAGCTTCAGACTTCTGGAAATATAATCTGATCTCTTCTTCAATTTTCAATACCCTAGAGTGCAATGATCCAATGCCCAAAGATGCTAGACTTCTCCCAAAATCGTATTCCTCAGAAAATTGGCCCTTGGCCACAAATTTTTGCTTGATGAAGTGACTGAATTATCACCTCCAATCTGCAATAATTCAGGTGATATTTCACACCCTCAAAATTGCTATCAATGGGAGTTTTCGTTCCCAAAGACAAATTGATTATCTACAGACCACTTGGCTCCACAAATACTCAAGAAGAAATCAACAATCACCAACATCAAATCTGCCTCCTCAATAGTGAGACCTCAAGGTCTATTTATGCTTCCTTCCTCTAGAGGTCGGCCTCAATAAAATAATATTATCTTTTTGCTTCTAGAGGATTCCAATATATTTTAATTTTTGCACTTTATAAAATATTAAAATATTATGTTATTAATAAAGTGCATCTCAACATCAAATTATAAAAATAAGGTTTCCATAAATAGAAATAATGATGAAATATAATGGAAAACCTTACTCCAACCAAAAGCTGAGCCAAGTAATCACCAAATGACTGCCAGATGACTCTCTCACCATGCCTCATTAGCCTACGAGAGCCATTAATAGGCTAATCCTGCTGATATGTCATGGTCAACTAGAAGGGGACATTACATCTCCTCACCCTCTTGGTATATATCTTTCACCCACTCTATTTGACTACCAATTGCTTGCATCACCACGTTAAGGGAGTGTATGGTGCATGGTGTCCAAAAAATGTGCTCATACCTTTCCTCAACCAAAATACTTGCAGCCCTGCAATTTTTTGCATTGTCCATAATGACTTGAACAACAT